>ML663009.1:42012150-42284159 GCA_007570785.1 Antilocapra americana | reverse complement strand
ATATATATATATATATATATATATATATATATATATATTTCTTTTTAGTGCAGCTGTTGTATATGTGAATCACTGACTTGTCTTATCACATGTTTCCAATTCAGTCGGTCCCCTGCTAGGTGTTTTTGTCCCACTGGTGTTTTTAAGTGTTCTGAGCCCTGAGAGAAGATGCTTACGTGAGCAGCCAGATGATACTTCATGGCTTAGGCTGCACATTATTTCTCTTAGGTGCTCAGCTGGTGATGCACTCTTTTCTCATTTGCCTTCATAGGTAGGGTCATTTTCCTTGGAACTGGGACTAAGATTAGGGACTTCTCCTAGCAGAGTCTTTGGAGAATTTTTCCTCAATATTTACTCTCTGCCCTAGGAAATAGGTGGTCCTGAAGGAAAGTTTTCTTAAAGAGCTCTCTAGTCTTTCTCATTTTATTGTTTTCCTCTATTTTTTTGCATTGATCACTAAGGAAGGCTTTCTTATCTCTTCCTGCTATTCTTTGGAACTCTGCATTCAGATGGGTATGTCATTCCTTTTGTCCTTTGCCTTTCACTTCTCTTCTTTTCTCAGCTATTTGTAAGGCCTCCTCAGACAAAACAGTTTTGCCTTTTTTGCATTTCTTTTTCTTGGAGATGGTCTTGATCCCTGCCTCCTGTACAATGTCGAACCACCGTTCATAGTTCATCCGGTACTCTGTCTATCAGATCTAATCTCTTGAATCTATTTGTCACTTCCAAGCTATGGTTTTTCCAGTAGTCATGTATGGATGTGCGAGTTGGACTATAGAGAGAGCTGAGTACCGAAGAATTGATGTTTTTCAACTGTGGTGTTGGAGATGACTCTTGAGAGTCTTGGACAGCAAGGAGATCCAACTAGTCCATCCTAAAGGAGATCGGTGCTGAATATTCATTGGAATGACTGATGTTGAAACTGAAGCTCTAATACTTTGGTTACCTGATGTGAAGAACTGATTCATTTGAAAAGACCCTGATGCTGGGAAAGATTGAAGGCAAGAGGAGAGGGGAGTGACAGAGGATGAGTTAGTTGGATGTCATCACCAACTCAGTGGACATGCTGCTGCTGCTGCAAAGCTGCATCAGTCGTGTCCTACTCTGTGTGCCTGAGTTTGAGTAAACTCTGGGAATTGGTGATGGACAGTGAGGCCTGGCATGCTGCAGTCCATGGGTCACAAAGAGTCGGACATGACTGAGTGACTGAACTGAACTGAACTGCAGGAAAGGTTAACTAGACTATTTCACATCCAAAAATTAACCAATGAAAGCAACCTATTTCCTTCTATGTGCTATCAGCTTTTAAAGAAATATTCAAAAGTAGCTCAAGGAGTAAAAATAAATTCGTGGTCCAGAGGGATTTACACTGGGATTGATTATTCCCTGTGTTAGGGCTCTTGCAGGCCATGGGAATCCCTTCTGTCATCTAGGCAAGTGGGAAGAACAGGTTGCTGGGGCCAGCCAGAGATCTGTCTGAATACAGGGATCTTAGAGCCATATGGTTCCAAATGGTGAGATCTAGAATACAGTCATGTGTTTTTAGTCTCTAAGTCATGACCTACTCTTTTGTGACTTCATAGACTATAGTCCTCAAGGCCCCTCTATCCATGGGATTTCTCAGGCAAGACTACTGGAGTGGGTTACCATTTCCTTCTCCAGGGGATCTTCCTGATCCAAGGATCAAACCTGCAGCTCCTGCATTGGCAGCTGGATTCTTTACCACGGAGCCACTTGGGAAGCCCTATAGCCATGAGAGTAAATGACAAATACAAGCCAGTGTCTTCAGAACGAGCCTATTATTGAACTTCTCTAAAGTGGCAGCAAGCCAGGATGTCTGCTGGTTACACTTTGGGTGAAAAAGACAGCAGGTCATCATGATAGAATGAATGTGGGTAGTTAAATAGCAACCGAAATGGCTGAGTCTGGTAGTTAGATTCAGTGGGCAGATAATTAGAGTTAGGCCTTTCCCTGCATACTTTCTTGACAGTGTAAGCTCAGGAAAAGCAGAGGGAAGCATCTAATGTTTACTTCAGATCTGTGAGGATATGGCACCATGTTACTTTTTCAGTGGTGGAATTTGGGGAAATTTGAACACCTGTGTCAGAGAGCCAAGATACCACGTGAGGAAGGCTCTGGTGGGTGCAGCGGTGCCCAACATTTTTGGCAGCATGAACCAGTTTCGTGGAAGACAATTTTTCCATGGACTGGGTTGGGGGCATGGTTTTGGAATGATTCAAGAGCATTACATTTATCGTGCACTTTATTTCTATTATTATTACATCAGCTCCACCTCAGATCACCAGGCATTAGATCCCAGAGGTTGGGGACCTCTGGTCTAGAGGACCTGATTGTGAACTGTGTGAAGGATGGGGGGATCTTGTCCTCCTGGATTGAATGTTTGGACTCCAGGATTATTCTGGTAAACTTTAACCCTAACCCTTTTCCAGCCCAGGCATGACCCGAGATGTTTGTGATGTTGGCGGAAATGCCTTGGATATTTACAAGAGTCTTTCTCTGAGACCTGTGTTCTAGATGGGCTTCCCATCTGTCTTGGACAGTAAAGAATCTGCCTCCATGTGGGACACCCAGGTTAGATCCTTGATTCAGGAATATCCCCTGAAGAAGGGAATGGCAACCCATTCTAGTAATCTTGCCTGAAGAATCCCATGGCAAGGATCCTGGAGGGCAGGCTACAGTCCATGGGGTCACAAAGAATCATATACAACTGAGTGACTAATACTTTCACTTTATGTTCTAGATACCAGATGGTGTGAGGTGGGTTGATACTTTAAAAGAAGATTCTTAGCTTCACGGGTTGGTTGTCTGACCTTTAGTTCTTGGACTCACTGAGAAAGTTCTTCAGCAGCATAAGATTTTCTTTCATAAATATAACTCTTAAACCCATGTCTCTCAAATGCATCAATTGTGGTGGTTTGAATTGGGTACCCAGGTTTGAGTTTCCAGGTTTGGGAAGAGCTGCATTCTCTTTGAAATCTCTTTTCATGAACAACTCCTGGATATGTTGGCACTGCCCCAAGAATGGGACTACTCTCTGCTTATGTTTGTTCACAGTGTGAGAGCGTCACTGGAATAGAATTTGGTTTTTTTTCTTTTCTTTAATTAAATTAATTAATTTATTTTAATTGGAGGATAATTACTTTGCAATATTGTGATGGTTTTTGCCATACATCAACATGAATCAGTCTATCGAATAGAATTTCTGAAGCTTGTCCTCCTTTACTTTTTATAAAGAAAAGATGTGCTGTAAGGAATGCATTACTAGTACAATAAGTACATTAGATTGGCTAATTGAAAGACTTGCAAGGCATCACAGATCATGACCTACAGAGGCAAATTATACAGTACAGCAGGAGAAAGAGTGCGAGTAAGCATCTGGAGCCCAAGAAACTTCCCACTGCAGCTCCCCACTGTTTTTATTTGTGCAAGGATGCATTTTGTCTCCAGACTGAATTACCAAGAATTGTGTTATGATAGATTTTTGAGATAGGAATTTGAATTTCCATCTTCGTCTTTTATGACTCTCTCGGTCACATAGCCAAGCCAGGCTGTCTGACTGGTTACACTGGTATAAACAACCAATGGAAAAAAACTGGTCCTGGCTGACACTAGGAGAGTTCAAACTCTAAACAGCACATCATAAATCATTAGCTTCCTGCCCTTAGTTTGGCTCAAAGTCAGAGCTAGAATCCCAGGCATTCCCAGAGATAAGAATTGAGCTGTCCTGGTCCAGCTATAACATAACTATACTACAGTATGTAATCTATGCTTTGGCTAATGGTCATAGCTTTTAAAATTATATGTTTCATAATATTCTTTTCCCTGAAACTTGGGCAGGGAACAGAAAACAAAGAAAAGACAGTTTTCAAAATAATACCTGTTTCCCTATGAGCATTGTTTTAAATAAGTGTTGTTTTAAACATCTTTTTAAACCAAGTTTACTAAATTTCTAGCACAATCGTGGACAAACTTAATAATAATTTTATCTCCTTTGATCAATAAAAATTTGGGGGAAGACAATTGTTTTTTTTTAAGGATTGAGACATAATTTATAAGTCATAAAGGTCATCCTTCAAAAGTACACAGTTCAGTAATTTTTAGTATATTCATAAGATTGTGTAAGCTTTTCTACTATGTAATTGAAAATTTTCATCATTCCTAACAGAAATCCTATACCCATTTTAGGGCATAGGACACTGCCTATTATGAACACTTCATGTAAGTGTAACAATACATGATTTTTTTGTAACTGGGTTCTTTCACTTAGCATAATGCTTTCAAGTTTCACCTATGTTGTAATACGTAACAGTACTTCATTTTCTTCTTTTTAAAAAAACAGTTTTATTGAGACTATAATTTACGTACCACTCAAATTCACAGTTTAGAAAGTTTAATTCAATGACATTTAGTATGTTCAGGGTGGTACAACCATCAGCACAATCAATGTTAGAACATTTTTAATCTAATCTTTGAGTGTATCTTATTTAGAGAGTCTTTCAATTATGGTGCTGGAGAAGACTCAAGAGTCCCTTGGACTGCACAGAGATCAAACCAGTCCATCCTAAAGGAAATCAATCCTGAATATTCATTGGAAGGACTGATGCTGATGCTGAAGCTCCAATATTTTGGTCATCTGATGTGGAGAGCCAATTCATTGGAAAAGGCCCCAATGTTGGGAAAGATTGCAGGCAAAAAGAGAAGGGCAGGAGTGCAGCAGATCAGATGGTTAGAAAGCATCTCCGACTCAATGGACATGATTTTGAGCAAACTCCAGGAGATAGTGAAGGACAGGGGAGGCTGGAATACTGTAGTCCATTGGGTCACAGAGAGCCAGTCATGACCTAGCGGCTAAACAGCAACAACAAAGATTTTTGAATATGTAGATGAATGATTTTCATCAAATTTGGGAAGTTTTCTGTTGTTATTTCTTCAGATTTTTTAGTGCTTCTTTCTCTTTCTTGTCTCCTTCTTGGATTCTCACTGTGCTATATGTTGGTATGGTTGATAGTGTCCCACAGGACTCTGAGGCTCAGTTCATTTTTTAAAAAATAATAATTTATTTATTTGATTGTGTCAGGTCTTAGCTGTGGCATGTGAATCTTTTGCTGCTCTTCATAGCTGTGCATGGGCTCCCTAGCTGTGGCATGGCAAGTTGTGGCTTAGTTGCCCCGTGGCATGTGGGATCTTAGTTCCTCAAACAGGGATTGAACCTATGTTGTCTGCATTGGAAGCAGATTCTTAACCACTGGACCACCAGGGAAGTCACTCTATTCATTTTCCTTTATTCTTTTCTCTTTCTATCCTCAGACTAGGTAACCTCAATTGACTTCTATTCAAGTTTTCTAGTTCTTTTTCCCTACCTGCTCAAATCTTCTGTTGGGCTCCTAAAGTGAGTTTTTTAGTCTAGTTATACTCTTTGGCTCCAGAATTTATTGATTTTTAAAAATAATTTCTATTTTTAACTGATAATCTCTATTTGATGAGACATCGTTCTTATGCTTTCCTGTGAATCTTTACATATGGTTTTTCCTTTATTTAAACAGTTTTTGTCTATTACTTCCAGTATCTGGGCTTCCTCAAAAACAGTTTCTACTGAATGGTGGTTTTCATTTGTTGATTTTGTTTTGTTTTTGTCCTATGTCTTGGTCATAGATTTTTTTTCTGTTTCATGTCTTACAATATTTTGTTGAAAACTGGATATTTAAAGTAATACAGTGTGGTAACTCTGGAATTCAGATTCTTTTTCATCCTTCAGGGCTTGTTTTTTTGATGCTTTTATTGTTATTTGTAATTTTGTTTAGTGAGTTTTCAGAACCAATTTTGTAAAGTTCTTATTCTTTTTCATATGTGGTCACTGAAGTGTCTACTTGATTAGCTTAGTGGTCAAATAATGATTGGACACAAATTGTCCTAAGTGTCTGGAATCAATAAGGATCCCAGTCTCTACTAAGTGCCTCTGTATATGTATTGGGAGCCTGCCTTAAACACTCAGCCAGGCATTTGACATGGAGCCTTAATCTTTACTTTTTCCTTGTGCAGAAACTCAAGATCAGTCAAAGGCAAGAGTTTAGGGCCTTCTTGTATCTTTCCTGAGTAGGCACATAGCCTTGCGAGTGCACACAGCTCTACACATGCAAATGGCCTTCTAGATTCTTAGAAATCTAGAAAAATCCAAAGAAGATTCCTGTGTTTTATACTAAAGGATATTTTAAAGTCTTTATGGAATTTTACTTGCCAGTTTTTCCTTTTAAGCTTTTTGATTAATCTATTGTTTTCCCCAACTCTATTGCTCAGACAACTGCAGTGTTAAACAGTTGTCTCTAATTGTTTTAAACAAATGGCCCTATTTTTCCTTTCATTTGGATAAATATACCTATGGGTCTATCTTGGGTTAGTGTGATCACTAGGGTTCTCTCTAACTATCTCATTAAGTTTCCTATTCATGTGTGAAAAGCTGTACTATCTGTCCAGGCTCCTTTCACTCTTCCCCTTCCTCCTAAAACATCTCTGCTAAGTGTAAAACATGGGCTGATAAGTTTTCCCTCAGGATGTTTCTCTTTTTTAAAGATAAATTTGGCTTGATCCAGGACTCCTAGACATTTTCACCCAGGGCTCTTAAACAGTGTTTTGGCCAGTTGGATTATTCACCTACAGTGTCATTGCCATAGAACACTTGGGTATTTTTGAATATATAGTTTGGGCCTCAAAATGTTGAGTTCTACAGGATAATGCCACAAGGGTGGCAGTGGGTCAAAATATAGCTTGATTATGCCAAGAGCATCCCATAGATGTTTTAAGCAGACAATAATAAGCCTACAAGTTGACATAACATTGGTTTGTTTGCCTAGCATTCTTTACCTTGAACATTGCTCTTTATTCACAAAACATGATCTACAGGCATTAGGGTACATGATGCAGTGACAGATTGGGTATGTGGGCAAGCCATCATATTTGGACACTTTTCTCTATAATTCAGCCAATAAGTTAATACTTACACAGTGACCTGTGACTCTGCTACTGAACAAAATCTTTCTTTGGCATTTAAGGAACAATAGTTCCAACTTGTCACCTCTGAAAGCATCCTCTGTAACAAATTAACTGGAGGTAATACTTGTGAAAGATAAAGGAAATGGGAGGGGGGCTGGAATAGAAATGGAATAGGAATGTGATATAGGTCTGACACCCATAAAAGGAAAAGAAGAAAGATTGGATAAGAAGAACCTCAGATTGTGGCTCAGATTCCCCAGGTTTGAGAAAGACTTGGCTAGCTATCAGGGAGCTAAAGAGCAAAGATTCTCCTTTAGAGTTTCCAAAATTGGGCAGAAATAGCCAGGCCTTATGATTCCTCCCATGATCAATCACTTCCTGGAGCTGCTCAGGAAGAGTGTGGCCTCAAATCAAACACTGAGAGATCCTGAAAGTATGGACAATCGAGGCTGTTGGTTTCCTAACTGTGCTCCTTGCAGAAGGCTTTCCCTCTCTCTTTCTCCTCAACCATGTCTGCTCTCCATATCTTTAATTATGCTATGTAAAGAATGTTGTGTAAATGAAATCATATAGTGTACTTTAGAGATTTTGAGCTTTGTTTTTTCACTCACAATTTCCTTGGTTTCATGTACTTTGTTATGTATATCAATAGTTTTTTACTCTTTCTTGCTGAGAGGCATTTCATGGTTGGATCCACCACCATTTCTTTTACTATTGTAATATTGATTTTTGTGTGCTGGTTTTGTATTGTGTAACTTTGATTATCTTGCTTATCAGTTCTAGTAACTTTTAAACATATTTGATTGTCTACATTGATAATCACATTGTTTATGAATAAAGTTTTTGTAGATGCCTTTTATAAGGTTGAAAAAATTCCCTTCTAGTCCTATTCTGCTGAGACAATTTATGAACTAGATTACTGGGTAGATAAAGGTTTATGTCCTTTGATCAATTAATTGCTTTATTTTAATAAAAGGACCCTCTCTATTTGTGAAAATACTCTTTTCTCTGAAGGATACTTTGTTGGTTATTAAGGTAGCCACTACAGCTTTTGTTTGATTAGTGATGGGATGGAAAGAGATAGTCCATGCTTAAAACATATTTATATCTTTATATTTACAGTGTGTTTATTGTAGGTAGTGTATAGTTCAGTTTTGCTTTCTTATCCAATCTGAAAATCTGTGCCTTTAAATTGAAGATTTTCAACCATATGCATTTAATGTATTTGTTGATATGATTGGTTAAAGTTAGTTGTCTTGCTCTTTGTATTTTTCTCATGTATTCTTTGTTTTCTCTATCTCTCCAGTTTCATATTAATTAAATCTTTCCTTATAACCCAGTTTTATCTCATTTTTTGGCTTGTTACTACATCACTTGGCTAATGTACTCTAACCATTGGTTCTTTTTTTCATCTATTTTTTGAGAAAAAATTAAAATATAATGTATAAATTTAAGGTGTGCAACATGATCTGATACATGTGAAAAGTGAAAGTGAAGGTGTTAGCTGCTCCATTGTGTCTGATTCTTTGTGACGCCATGGACTGTAATGGAGCCCGCCAGACTCCTCTATCCTTGGAATTCTCCAGAAAGAATACTGGAGTGGGTAGTCACTCCCTTCTCCAGGAGATCTTCCCAGCCCAGGGATCGAGCAGATTCTTTACTGTCTGAGCCAACTGACACACGTGTGCAAGGCAAAATGATTGCAACCATGAAGTTAGTTAGCACATTCTTCTCCTCCCAAATTATCTTTTTTTCCCTTCTGGTTATTGTGAGAAACTTAAGACCTAATCTTTTAGCAACTTTCAAGTACACAGTACAGTATTGTTAACTAGTCACGATACTGTGCATTAGACTCCTAGAACTTCTTCCTATTGTCACTGAGAGTTTGTACCTTTGACAACATGTCCTCATTTCCCTTGTCACCCGTCCCCTAGTAGCCACCATTACACTGTTTCTATGAGTTCGGTGGGTTTTTAATTCCCCAGTGAGATCGTATAGCATTTGTCTTTCTCTGACTTATTTCACTTAGCATGGTGCCCTCAAGGGCTTCCCAGGTGGTGCTAGTGGTAAAGAACCCTCCTGCCAATACAGGAAATGTAAGGGACATGGGTTCGATCCCTGGAGGAAGACACGGCAACCCACTCCAGTATTCTTGCCTGGAGAATCCCATGGACAGAGAAGCCTGGTGGGCTGTGGTCCACAGGGTTGCAAAGAGTCAGACACGACTGAAGCAAGGGAACAAATTCGCTCAAGATTTATCCATGTTATTGCAAATGGCAGCTTTTTCTTGTTTTATGGCTGAATATTGTTCCGTTATGTACATACACACATCTTTTTTTAAATCCATTAATTTTTCAATGGACATTTAGGTTGCTGTGGTGAACATGGGATGCAGATATTTCTTTCAAATAGTGATTTCATTTCTTTTTGATATATATCCAGAAGTGGGATCGTTGGACTATATGGTAGTTCTATTTTTAATTTCTCAAGTAACCTTCATACTGTTTTCCGTAGTGGCTGTATCAATTAACATTCTCACAAACAGTGTAAAAGTGTTCCTTTTTCTCTATATCCTCATCAGCATTTATAGTTTCTAGATTGGCCATTCTTAGCCATTGATGTTTGATTTCAAAATCATTTCTGGAACTTTCAACCCTTGTTTACTTGAAGGCCGAATCCCGGATCCTCCCTGATGAATGGAACAAATCTCATTCCCTCAATCAAATCTTCCTAGAGAACAAAACAGGAAACAACTAGTTGTGAGCTCTGGAACCTGCGCCTTTTTGTATTGAAATTATCTTCTACTCTAGCAGGGGTGAGGGAACGAGCTTTGATCCCCAGCTGCTGCTAGGCCCTCTTCTTTCCTGTTGTTTATCATGCTGAGTTTTCATTATGATGTTTCAGTGGTACCACTCTTCTCCAGGGTGCCCAAGATACCCTGGCCTCAGCTACCTTCAGGCCTGACCTTGTGTTCTATCTGCCTCTTGTTCTAAGGGAATGAATTATCCTGGGTGGTGGGTCAGTGGTCAGCTGTGGCTTTCCTGAGCTGCCAGATCCTTGATGCTCTGACCATCTCCAGGCCTGAGGCTCCAGACAGAAGCAGCTTCTCCAGCTATGGACAGGGATAGAGGCCTGTGTGTTTCCTCCTACTCCAACATAGGATCAGGAGAATCCTTTTTCACATGGCCTTACCCATCCTTTATGCCAAATACTTGGCTAGACTTGAGGTTTCTGCCTCAGCTAGAGAGTTCCCAGCTGAGAAAGTAGAGATCTGCCTTAGGTGGGAGTTATACAGTGGGGCCTCTGTGGTCTTAATCTTTCCTTTCCTGGTTCATAGTACCAGAAAAGGCATCATGATAAGGAGTAGGACAGTGGGAAATGGGATTGGGTCTTACAGTGACTATGATTCTTGGTTTGGGTGGATGATGTTCAAATGGATCTCCAGGATGCAATAACAGTGCAGGCCCCTATTCAAGGAGGGCTTAGAGGTAGGTTTTCTCCTAAACAAGGATTTTATCTGCCCAACTTTAGAAGTGATTACTTAATATGAGTAGCAAAGAGGTTTCTGTTTGAACTCGAAGGAGCTACTCTCATTTCTTATGAAGGAAGGGCCTCAAATGTAGGACAAGGGCTGTAGACTTCACTACCCTTTCTTGCTTGGTGTATTGATGGAAGATTCTCCTTTGACTCTCCAAGGTTTACTGCCTTAGGAGCATAAATCATTTGGGCTTAGGTTGGGGCGTAGAAACCTTAGGCTTTCAAATGACCTCCTCCACCTAGAAGTCAGGGAGCTGTGGGTGAGTCTCTGGTGATCCAGACTGAGCGAGACTCATGGGGACAGGCAGAAAATCACCTTATGCTGGGGAATATTAAAAGGGACCCTGGCGACTAATTATGGCTGTAGTAACTGTCAACCTGGGAAGGGAGGAAATTCTCCAAACCTCACTAAGAGCTACCTAGTGAGTGTTCCCATACTAGTGACTACACCTTCAGAGTTCATGGTTAGGAAAAATGAGAACTGTGTGATGTCGGGGTCCGTGGCATATATTTAAAAGTCACACCCAGTTACCAGCAAGGACAACAGCAAAGTGTGGACAATTGCAGTATCAGCCACAGTTAAAAGCCTGGTCATGCTTACATAAGGTCAGCCAATTCACAGTAGCCCTGCATTCCATCCTGGGAATTATTGTTCATTATATTTAACCACCACTCTAGGACTTTAAAGATGTCTCCTTTCTTAAGTCTTGATGGACAGAGTATTCCTTCTGCATCCCTTAATAGGATGTAATCGAATAGATGTGTACTGTGCTAAGTCGCTTCAGTGGTGTCCGACTCTTTGTGACCCTATGTACTGTAGCCCGTCAGGCTCTTCTGTCCATGAGATTCTCCAGGCAAGAATACTGGAGTGGGTTTCCATGCCCTCCTCCAGGGGATCTTCCTGATCCAGAGATCGAACCTGAGTCTCCTGCAGCTCCTGCATTGCAGGCAGATTCTTTACCCCTGAGCCACTGGGGAAGCCCAATTTAATAGATAGTGATTTCCTAATTCATATATTATAAATCCACTCAGGTTTTCCATATTGTGAAGTCCTGAATTGACAGAAATTTTTTGTTTATGATATACAAGCCAGAACCTAGCTGGGACCACCTTTGAGTTCAAATTTCTGAGTTTGTTCAGAGGCAAGCTGGCTACTTCAGCTTTTACAGTCAAATCCATAATCTGGTAATTATAGGCATATCTCTAAATAAAGCCTAAGGTAAAAGTTAAAACTTGCTTGGTCTAGCAGCTTTACATTTTCTAGTTCAATCTCATACATGTTCCCATATTTTGCAAACTCAGGTAGCAATATTCTGCAGTTACTTTGGCTGGTAAATTTTCCATTTATAATCTCAGACCATTCTTCCTCTACTGCCACCACGTGGCAAACACAGAGATATGCCACTCAGGTCTCGTTAGGGTTTCTAGGCTCATTGTGGGGAGTTCAGGACACAGCAGCTTCTAGCTGTGAGATCCTTCGGGTCTGCCTCTGTGGGCACTTTCCTCATCCACGGTCACCCCCTTGCTGAGAAAGCTCATATCTTTCTCAGCTCATATCCAATGACTGAATAGGAGAGGGTGAAAAAGGCTGGGCATTGCAGCCTGAAAAATGACAGCTCTGGTAAGCAGTATTCCCTCTTGAGTTCCCCTCCTGTTTGGTTAGAAGATTTGTTGGGCTTGCATTCCAAATTCAGTCTCAGACTGGTTCTAGAAAATCCAACCTGCAACAGTTGGTACTAGAAGTGGTATGGATGGAAAAATAAGTGATAAGCTGGTAATGAGAACCTTATGCAAACTTTCACTGGTGGCATATGGTGACGGCAGGGTTGCCTAGTGGGTGCAATGTGTCAGGTATTTGAGATACAGAGGAAATAGAAGCTATGAGAATGATTGAAGATGCTAAGCATCTTCATGCTTCAAAAAGAAAAGGAACAAGCAATTGAAATACATGTGGGAGCCAGAGTACTTATTGGATTATATATAAAGAAATATCCACTTCCTGCATCAGGAAGGCAGAAAAAGATGACCAAAGTCAGGACCCAGTCATCTGAGTGATAGAATGTGAAATGTGGTTTAAAAGCCCAGTCTAAGCAGATCTGTTAGAGCAAGTTTAGGACTCTGGTTGAGAGACTCTGGACTCCTAACACCTGGACTGTTTGGGTAGATAGATTTTGACTCCCCCAAATTTTCTGAAGGTGCAGAAATGGCTCATGTCTTCTTAATTAAGAGTTGCTCTTTTTCGGTTGAAAGACAGTCCATAAGCATTTCTGCTGCAAATCTTCCCACCCCTTGTCCTGGCCAGTAGGTATATTCATGATTCAATTACAGAATAATCTAGTTTGAAAAGTGCTGGATTGGATTGGGAAGGGCCAGGAGTATATCCCAAAGGAGTTGTAGAGTTTCTAGTAGGAGTTAGGGTTTAAGCCTGAGACTAGATTGTGAGGGTCCTTAACTTTGGGACTGATACCAATAAGAAAATATGAAAGAATTTATTGACTTGGTAGTACTCTCCTGCAGTAAAAAATTTAAGTCTTGCAAAGACAGCAGGATGTGATGCAAACTTACCATTAGGTTGAGTCAATAAGCATGAAAACTATAATGGCTATGAAGTCAAAATGATGTGATTTTTATGAAGACACTAGAGGGCTGAATTGGAAGGTTCAGGGAAGTAAGCATGATATAATTTATATTCCGCCTGCATCTGGAATACTCAAAGGATGATTATGGTCTATGGAAACATATGGGCAATTTGCAAGAAGTCACATCAAATGGTTATGTGTCTGGAAGTGAAAAGACTGGAGAATCAGAGACAAGAACTTCTAGGGTAGTCATTTGGATGAAGATGTCAAAGGGGGCACAATCTGTGAAGAAATTTGTGTCCTATGGGAGCCTTCCCCAAGAAGTGTTCACCATGGAAGAAATACTGAACAACCAAAATTACAAAATGACTCAGTCACTTGACAGTGGCCAGCCTCTGTACTGATCATCCCCGTGTTAGTGTGGTGGGCACATGAACGAAACGGCAATTAGCCCACCAGGCTCTTCTCTCCATGGAATTCTCCAGGCAAGAATGCCAGAGTGGGTAGCCATTCCATTTTCCAGGGAATCTTCCTGACCCAGGGATTGAACCCAGGTCTCCTGTATTGCAGGCAGATTCTTTACTGGCTGGGCAACCAAAGAAATCCCATAGGGTCATTATATGAGCTATGTATGAGCCAATAATGTGGACTTCATTTACCAACGATGATCTGCCTACTGTTGCCTCTGAATGTCCAGCCTGCCAGCCACAGAGACCAATGCCAAGTTCCTGCTATGGCACCATTTGTGAACAGGCAACCTCTATGATGACGCCATGTATCCTGGTATTCTTCTTCCTGATATTGATGCTTTGTGTATTCCCCTCACCATTAGTGTGGTTCGACTTAGTGACTTATTTTTAACAAACGGAATATGGCAAAAATGATAGGTAACAGTAAAAAAAATTATGTGTATTTCTTAATATTATTGCTACTGTTTTCTGTGAATATTTATGTCTTTTATCCAAGACTTCAAATCTTGACAGCAGCTAATTGAATGGGCCTAATGTCACAATCCTGAATTTGATGTTGGGGCAACAGAAGAAATTTCTGACTCTCATTACCATCAGCAGTGAGATGTGGGGCACTGCCTCTGAGAAAGATTAAAACAGTGAGAGCCTCTATGAAAACAGTGTGGAGGTTCCTTAAAAAACTGCAAATAGTCCTGCCATATGACCCAGCAATCCCACTGTTGGGCATATATACCGAGGAAACCAGAATTGAAAGAGACACGTGTACCCCAATGTTCATTGCTGCATTGTTTACAATAGCCAGGACATGGAACCAACCTAGATGCCCATCAACTGATGAATGGATAAGAAAGCTGTGGTACATATATACAATGGAATATTACTCAGCATTAAGGAAAAATTCATTTGAATCAGTTCTACTCAGATGGACGAAACTGGAGCCCATTATCCAGAGTGAAGTAAGCCAGAAGCAAAAACAACAATACAGTATATTAACGCATATATATAGAATTTAGAAAGACGGTAACGAGAACCCAGCATGCGAGACAGCAAAAGGAACGCAGATGTATAGAATAGACTCAGGGCCTCTATGGATGAGGGAAAGGGTGGGATGATATGGGAGAATGGCATTGAAACATGTTAATTATCATATGTCTAAGCAATAGCCGGCCCAGGATTGATGCTTGGGACTGGTGCAACGAGATTTCCCAGGGGGAGGGAGGAAGGAGGGGGGTTCTGGAGGGGGAGCATATGTGAACCCATGGTGATATCATGTCATTGTTTGGCAAAACTAATAAAAAAAAGTTTAATAAAAAAAAAACAATGAGAACTGTCTCTGTGTTAGTTTATAATTGTCATTTAACAAATTACTGAAGTGAAGTGAAGTGAAAGTCGCTCAGTCATATCCAACTCTGCGACCCCATAGACTCTACAGTCCATGGAATTCTCCAGGCCAGAACACTGGAGTGGGTAGCCTTTCCTTTCTCCAGGGGATCTTCCCAACCCAGGGATCGAACCCAGGTCTCCCACATTGCAGGCGGGTTCTTTACCAGCTGAGCCACAGGAGAAGCCCAAGAATACTGGAGTGGGTAGCCTATCCCTTCGCCAGGGGATCTTCCCAACCCAGGAATCAAACTGGGGTCTCCTGCATTGCAGGCAGATTTTTTACCAACTGAGCTATGCAGCTTAGTAGGTTACAACAAAGCACGTTTATTATCTCATGAATTCTGTGGGCAGGAATCTGGGCATGGCTTAGATGGGTCTTCTGCTCAGGATCTTATAGGCTTCCATCGAGGTGCCAGCAGCCACACCGAGTTCTCATTTGGAGGCTTGTTGAGTAAAAAATCCTCTTCCAAGCTCATTCTGGTTGTTGGCAGAATTTGTGTCCTCGTTGTTATAGGACTGAAGCCCTCAGGCCCTCATGTAGCCTTCTCTGTAGGTCCCAAATGGCTGTTTGCTTCTTTAAGGCTGACTGGAGAATCTCTCCAGTTTGCTAAGACTATGAATCTTATATAACGTCAGCTAACAAGACAATGACTTGCTGACACCTTTGCCATTTTCTTTTGGTGTAAAAGTGAGTCATATGCTCCACCTACACTCAGGGGAAGAAGACAATAGCAGGGCTACAAAGACTTGACTCTTAGGCTGACTCAAGGTGTGCTTGATACAACCTCCCAGATGTTGATCAGCTAACCAAATACAAAGGGTAAATGCATACTATATGGCAAAAGAACTTCAGTAATATCAAGTGCCAAGAATATCTTATTCTTTGAAGCCATCAATTTCCCTTTCTGATGACGAATTTGGCTTTTTCAGTTACCCTGATGGGGGAAAAGTATTATGGAACCACATGTCTCATTTTAACTTATAAATGAACATTATTTATAACTTAAGCTCACATAAATCCATTACCATAAATGAACATTATTTATAACTTTAGGTAACATAAATCCATTACCATGTGTATTAGTCAGGGATCTCCAGAGAAAGAGAGCTGTTAGGAGACCCCCCTCTCTTTCTATTAAAGTTTTCAAC
The DNA here is from genome assembly GCA_007570785.1 of Antilocapra americana. Lineage (NCBI taxonomy): Eukaryota > Metazoa > Chordata > Mammalia > Artiodactyla > Antilocapridae > Antilocapra > Antilocapra americana. The sequence goes on along the minus strand of ML663009.1, from coordinate 42,268,033 downwards.
TGATTGAATGAGGCCCAACCATATTAAGGCCCAACCACATAATGCAATTATCTGCACGTCTCCTGTGCAGATAAATAAACCACGGTTTTCTGCTTTACTAAAAATGTTTTAATGATTTAAATGTCAATATCATCTAAAAATAACCTTCACACGAATATCTAGAATAACACTTGACCAATTATCTGGATACTGTGACCGAGCCACGCATGTGGTGGAGTGGGTTGGCATGCCTTCCTTGTGACCTAGCCATACTGACACATAAAATTAATCATCACACATCAAAGACCTAGTTGTCTTTGTTAGTCTGGTCAGCTCCTTAATTTATACAGAGAAAACAAAGATGAACTGACTTGCATCAGGCTATGCTGTAAAATATTGGTTTAGAGACTGGCTATGAACACTTACAGCTGCCACACTTTATTTCTAATCATAATAAATTATTCATAAAATTACACTGGTGGTATTGGGCTTCCCTGCTGGCTCAGAAAGTAAAGAATCTGTCTACAATTTGTGAGACCTGGGTTCGATCCCTGGGTTGGGAAGGTCCCCTGGAGGAGGCCATGGCAACCCACTCTAGTATTCTTGCCTGGAGAATTCCATGGACAGAGCAGCCTAGCAGGCTACAGTCCATGGGTAGCAAAGAGTTGAACACGAGTGAGCGACTAAGCACAACACAGCAAAGTCTGTATAGGTGTCTCTGTACCTCTAGCAATGGCTGGAAGTGCATTGTTTAAGAGATAAGTGGAGATCTGAAAGAGTGGTCCTACATTTAGAAGGCTGAGACACATGTCGACCCCTTCTTTGGGTTCCAAAAAGTTGTTTCGGCCAGGGAGGAAGAGGCAGGTGAAGGAGAAGGCATAGAGGGTACAGCACTTTCTTGAAGCAGTATGGAGAGGGAGAGATAGCAGTGTCCCTCCTGGAGGCAGCCACCTTCTGGGGCAGAAAGGCCATCATCCAGCTGGAGCCCCACATCCCTACCTTGAGCCTGAAGTCTTGGCTAATGTTCTCCTCCCTGTATGTCAGGGAGGGAGTTGGAAAAACACCCCAGGTCTCTGCAGAGGGGAAATTCACAGCATATTCCCAAAGCCATTCCTCTTTCAAACGTTACATTGCTCTTCACCAGAGCCACCATGGACTGGAAGGGATTCCACATACTTATTTCTTTAGGACCGAAAGTCCATCCACATTCAGAGGTGTAGAATGACCTATATTTTTCTATTCAAGTTCTAACTTTCCTCCTAATATAGGTGTATCCTTTGAGTAATCACATGCCTTTTCTCTCTGCCTTTCTTTCTGCTTCGGCGTCAGGTGTAATTATGTGAGCACACTGCACTTTCAGGATTCCCGAGAATCCTGGACGTGTCTTTAATGCCTTAGCAGAGAACCCATTACTCCCCATTGTCGATAACCTAACCGTGGCCGGGGACATGCTGAAGTATTCTTCGGTCTATTTTTTCTTTCAAGTCTCAGAGTGAGGTTTCATGTTGTGTGCATTCACACATCAAAGCTGTTTTCAAAGACATATAAAGTCTAAATCGCACTGTAGCTTTCCTCAAGGTCCAGCCGGAAAGCTCGGACTGTTCCAGAGGCAGATGGAAGGTGGCAGCACCAACAGGTACCGGAAGGGCTTCAGGGCGACTGATGTAAGTAATCCCGGTTGCACTTGTGGTTGAGGGAGAACACCCCGGCCAGAGTCAGGTACCAGTTGGTGAGCACAGCAGCCCCGTGGTACCCAGGGGCCCCACATGCTGGGATGGGAGACCAGCTCCTGGCCAGCTGGCAGCAGCAGGCCCAGTAACCAGCTCCGGGTGACCCCAGTGCCCTGGCCCAGGCACACTCTATTCTGCCGTCTTGGAACAGAGGGTGACAGTGGACCAAGCCCTGCGTGTAAATCAATACTCACAAGTCCTCAGTTTGTGTATTTTCCCAAAGCATATTTTGTAATAGGCCTTAACTATCTTCTGGTTTATATGATGGTTCAAAGACTATCTTATGAGGTTTTAAGTTTTAGTGTGAGATATACATTCACTGAAATCAATAGCAAAAAAGTCAAGTTAATTTTCAAAGAAAATAAGCATTATATCATTATATGGGAGTCTTCAATCATTCACCAGCAGATGGCAATATAATCATAAATGCTGCTGATCATAGGCAATTAGATAGTTTGTAAAATATGGAAATAGCGTATTTCCATGTTTCCAAAGAAATTAAATTCAATTTCACCCATAGGATTTTCTTGCACCAAGACTCTTTTGGTCTTTTTATATCCATTTAAAAGCTACAAAAATTCATTAATTTGTGACCTTGATTTTATTTTTAAAGATAAATTTATAAAATGTTATTTAAAACATGAAAAAAACCCTAAACTATTAGAGGGGGGCCATGTTGATTAATGATAGACTCATTAATGATGAACTTTATGACTTTTAAAGTGTATGGTATCATTAGAATAGGGCTTCCCTGATAGGTCAGATGGTAAAGAATCAGAATCAGCCTGCAATGCAGGAGACCTCAGTTCAATTCCTGGGTCAGGAAGATCCACTGGAGAAGGGATAAGCTACCCACCCCAGTATTCTTGGGTTTCCCTTGTGGCTCAGCTGGTAAAGGATAATTAGAATAAGTTTTTTGTTGTTGTTGTTGTTGTTGTAGTGAGTCTTTAACTGCAAAATCAAACTAAATTGTATATGCTAATTCTAATTTTTTGACAATATGAACATGTTCTATATGCAAGCATTATTGACTTCTAAGGTTCAAAATATTCTCTTTTGAATGTCAGAACCTTATTGGTTAAGGGAGCCCTTCTATTTTTTTCTCTCAATTTCCCTATGAATTAAGCGACAGAAACTTTTGCAGTGAGCTACTAAATTTAGTATCTGAGTACTTTGATAACTAGAAGAGCTTACATATATGATACATAGTTTTATTCTTATTGCTTCCTTCTATAACATATAAACTAACCATGTGTATGAGTTTGTAATATGAAGTTAGTGAAAGATTAATTTATTCTAATATTTTATAATTAACAGAAATTTCTTCAGATTTGTTTTGTCTTTATGGGACTATTAAAAACGATCAAGGAGCCCGTATTAGTTTAGTATACTTATAAAGAATCAGGAAAGCCTGAAAATTGCTTAGATCCATGATTTGTAAATTTTATTGCCTATTAGAATCACCTAGGAAGCATCTAAAACTCACATCCAGGTCACTTTCATACAAATTAAGTAACAATCTGAGGATGAGAGCCAGGTATCAGTAATTTTTAAGTTGCTAGAGTGAAGCTAGGGTTTAGACTGGTTTCTCTTAGAGTTAAACATTCATATAAATCACATAAGGATCTTATTAGTGTATAAACATTCAGTAGAATCTGGTGGGTTTTCATTTCCTGCTTTTGTAACCAGCTTCCAAGTGATGCTACATTTACCATGCTTTGGAAAGCATTGGCTTAGCTCTTTAAGGACACTGGTTCTCAATATTTTGTGTGTATCAGAATTACCTGGAAAAATTGGTAAAAACAGGCTCAGACCTTAGTATACTTCAATGAACCCAGGTGATGCTGACTCACAAAAAGTTTGAGGATGATTGTTTTAAGGTAACCAGATTTCCTGTAGCTAAATAAACCTAGACATTATCATTTGAATACTCTGTTTCTCTGATAGTAACTTCAAACTTGACTGGCAAGGTGATTGGCCTGGCTCTTCTCAGTTGGAAATACCTTCCATTTTCTCTAGGTGTAGAAATTCTACCTACCTTGAAGATCCTGCCCTCATGACAATTTGTCTAGAAGGTCTGTATGATAATCACTTCTAAGGGACTTGAAATCTCCTCCAGCTGTGCATAGCTCCATTGGTTCCTGTATCAACTTTCCTCTCCTGCTAGTTTTTTTTTCTTCTTTTTTTTAATAAAGCAGAATTTCAGCCTCATTTATGTCTCTCCAAGGGCATTGAAGGAATATAGGTCATTCAGTTCAGTTCAGTCCTGCTAGTGTTAAACTAAAACCAGAGGTTGAATTTACCATTTCAATTTTCCCTTCCCTTCCTCTGAGTTCTCCTTCAATCAGATTTGGTCTCTTTCCTCATTTTAAACTGTATGGTGAATAAATACTCTGTTCAGGAAAGAGTTAACATGATGGAGACTGTTAAATAAGTTCTGTGGATATGGGTCATATGAGTCTTGTTACCCACCACATCCACTCCCCCTGACATAAAATGGATAATGAGAAGAGTGGAAAAATGGGAGTCAAACCATAAGGACATTTTATGGTGAGCTAGGAATTTGAGAGTTGATCTATAAACAATGTAACATAATTTTTCAAAGGGGATATGGTGTGATTAATTTTTTTTAAATATAGAAGTTTTGGCAAAAATAGGATGAGAATAAAGAGGAAAAGGAAAGCAAAAAGTCCCATTAGAAGGATATCATACAGTAAAGGTTAGATTAGACATTAAGGGATGGAACAAAGTAAACCACCATTTTATTGAGCAGCTACTTTATACTACTTATAATGCTAAGTACTTACTGCATATAATCTTTTATCTTTATAAACATGCCATATAAGAGGTATTCTCATTTTATAGATAATGAAGTCCAGGCTAAGTAAAAGAGGTTAAGTAATTTATTCAAAAGTCATATGTGAGAACTAGAACTTGAAACCCAAACTGTCTAACTCCCAAATCTTACACTGCAGTAACAGTAATGATAGGGATGGAGTAAAGATGGCAGGTTCTGGAGACTTCGGGTATTTAAAAGTTTTTTTATTTGGCTGTGCCTGGTCTTGGTTGTGTCACATGGAATCTTCAACCTTTGTTGCAGCATGCTGATGTTTTAGTTGCTGTGTGTGAACATTTTAGTTTCAATATGTGGTATCTAGTTCCCTGACCGGGGATCGAACCCATGGCCCCTGCATTGGGAGCATGGAGTCTCAGTAACTAGACCACCAGGAAAGTCCCTGGAGACATTTTTATTTTGAGGAGAACAAACTCACTGCGGTGACTGATTCAGGCTTATGAAAGGCAAGGGATGGGGAAGAAATAATATTGTGCAGCATCTCTGTGATTGTTTGTGTTTCGGTGTCAGCTGTAATGAATGCCATTACATGTTGAAGACTGATGTGATAGGGTCTGGCATTACAGACTGCTAAGAAGAATGTCCCAGGAGAAATGCAGTGGCTATATGATTCTGGCGCAGGTCCCCTCATTCATTTTCTGACTCTCTTGATATATTTGTATGGTAACTTGGACACATTATATTAGTAAAATAAAGATGAGTGTCTGAAAAACAGAATTTCTGCTGATATTTGGTATAGGAGGTAAGGCAGAGAGCATCTCTTGTGACTTCCATTTTTCTGAACTTATTAAATAGAGTGTTTTAAGGAAAAATATAGTCAATACTGTGCCAATCAGTATGCTTTCAAATCATGAATTTAGAGCTATAATTTGAAAAAAAATCAGCAAGACGGAATTTGTTCATATTGCATAAAATTTAAAAAGCTCTACCTACCTTTTATTTTCAGAGTCCAAATTAATTTGTCCTGTTAAAATGGGAGAAGTTGCGACGTAATTCCAGATAAGAATAAAACTGATAGAATTTTTTGAGAATTGTAGTCTGGATCTAATTTAAAAATTTTTTTAACTCAGTTTGGTGGGCATTTAAGTTTTTACCTTCTAGCTGTGTCACAAATGATCCCTTGGTTTTTTTTTTTTCACATCTATTGTACTATGCCCATCAAACTTCTTCAGTCTATAAAGTACTTGAAACTCAGCATTATCATAGTAACTGACAAGGTAAAAAAATACTTCAGGGTTGCTCAAGGGTATTCTGTATCTCTTCCAATGTTCTTAATTTTGTCATTATCTTATTTAAAACAAATTATTTTCCTAACACCATTTTGATAAAAATGTTTTTTGTAGGCTAATGAGATGACTGGTGACTGGGGCTCCCTAGATAGCGTCAGCATAAGGTCTGGTCACTGGCAAGACCAAGGTGTGAACTTTCAGCCTTACGCTTGACCTCAGGGGAAGGGAGAGGGGCTGGAGAATGAGTTAGTAAGCTATCATGCCTACATGTGACAAAGCTTCCATAAAAATATCTAAACTATAGAGTTCGGAGAGCTTCTGGGTTGGTGAGCACAGGTTGTGTGCTCAAGACTCTTTAATCCTCACTCTGTGCCTTTTCATCTAGCTGAACATTTGTATCTTTTATAATATCCTTTATAATAAACTGGTAAACTTAACTGTTAAAAATTATTTCTCTAATTCTGAAAAATATTTTACAAAATATATAAAGGCATAAAGGAAAAAAAGACTCCCATAATCTCATTGCCAACCACTGGTAACATACTCTAAGTAATTTAGGAGTGAAAATATATTCACCCCTCCACCCGATTTTGTAATAGAGTACATAGTATCCAATTTTGTAATTGACACTCTGTAGGAAAGTATTAAAAGATGCAGAAAAAGAGGCATGTGGAAATGGATAATGTCATGTGATGCTAGAAGCTCCAACAGGGAATTATTTTATTTCACTGAAGTTTCCAAGGGATGCATTTACAATCAGGAATATATCAGTGAGAGAAATCAGCATCAGGCGAAAGTGCTATGGTGATTTCTCTGCAGGCCAGGGTTGACAGTAGGAAAATTGGTCATAGAGCTGGACTTATTAATTGCAGTGGAAATAACAGGGCCACAAAGCAATAGAGGTTGGTGGAGGTTGGCTTCCAGCTGAGCAGTCACAATTATCTTAAGGGTCAGTAAAGTTGAAGTGTGTGTGTGTGTGTTAGTCACTCAGTCATGTCCGACTCTTTGTGACCCCATGGATTATAACCTGCCAGACTCCCCTGTCCATGGAATTCTCTAGGAAAAAATACTGGAGTGGTTTTCATTCCCTTCTCTAGGGGATCTTCTTGACCCAGGGATCGAACGTAGGTCTCCTGCATTGCCGGCAGATTCTTTACCATCTAAACCACAAGGGAAGCCCAGTAAGGTTGAAGGGTGGTTATCAAAATGGCTTGACCTTGAGGGAATTGCTAAGATGATTAAAGAACATGATGTCACCAAGGGCAAAACAGGTTTAACCGTACATGCTAAAGGCAGAAGACAAAAATACATAAGCAGGAGACTGAAGTCGGTTACTCCCTGCTCCAACATAGTATCTTGCTCAAGACCTGGACACAATCCATTTCTCAGTTGTGAAATCTGTTGACTGAAGAGGTGGTCAGGACAGAGTTGCTAACTAAAATACTGGATGCCTAGTTAACTTTCAATTTCAGCTAAACAACAAATAGTGTTTTAGTATAAGCATACTATATACAATACTTGGGAAGTACTTTGGCCAAATATTATTCATTGCTTATCTGAAATTCAAATTTTATTAAGTGTCCTGTGTTTTATTTGCTAAATCTGGCCAGCACACCCCTAGAAATACCACAACAAAACATACACTATGTCGATTCTTCTGATCTTTTCCTGAAGGGACCTATGGCGATTTTCTTGGATGACAGTAAGCACTAGATGTTCTGAGGAATCTTGGACACAGAATTTGGGTTGATGTTGATACCTGGAGACCAGGAGCATTACTGTGGCTCCATTCTGGGCAATAAATGAAGTAGTGGCCAAGTTTCAGCTTCCATTAGGTCTACCGAGTCCAAGACTGGGAGTCTCATGACTATTTCCTTGGTTTAGGAATGTATTAATGGCATTTTTATACATAGTAGCTGATGTAACTACCATACCAGGCCTTCTCCTGTAGTGGGGAATGCAAAGTGGGAGCCTTTAAAACTGCATGCATTCCTCTCCAACCTCTACCTTCTGCTAAGATAAAACAATCATTGCACGTTTCAGGAGATATGGCAGAGATTATTACTACCACCAAGGATCATAAAGATGCAAGGGTGGTGGTCCCCTTCATCTATCTCTTTAATTTACCTGTTTCTTTCCTGCAGCAACTCGATGGATTCTCAAAAGAGATAATAGATTATTACAAGCTGAACTAAGTATTAGTCCCTGCTCTGGCTGCTGTGCTGCAGGTGGAATCATAGCTACAGTGTTAATAAAGTCTTGGGCACATGGATGTAAAAACTGATTTGGCAAATATGTTCTTTTCTCTCCTAGTCAGAAAAAAGTATCAGGAACTGTTTGCATTCACTAGGGATGAGCAAAAGTTTACACGAGTTTTGCCATAGGGCTTCCTGTCACAATATGGTCAAAAGAGACCTGGGCCATCTGAACATCCTAAGAATATCACATCAATCCATTAAATTTGTGGCATGATATTGATTAAGCCAGATAAACAAGATGAGGCTAGCATGCTGGAGATTACAGTAAAAAAGTTACATTGAATGGGAAATAAAATGTTCAAAGATTCCATAACCTGCCATTCAAGAAAATCTTAGTGATCCAGTGTTCAGGGTTATGATGGAACACCTACTCCAATATGAAAGATGATTTGCAGCATCTTGCATCCTCTACCACAAAGAAAGAAACATAGGATCTGTTGGGTCTCTTTGGTTTGGAGGGCAGCACATTCCACGCTCGGTAGTTGTATTCTAGACCATTTGCTGAGTGACCCAGAAGGCTGCCAGATTTGAGTAGGACCCAGGCAGGAATTGTTTCCACATTAAGACCAGGCTCTGGTGTGATTAGCTCTGCTGCATAGGCCATATTATTTGTCTGACCTGATGATACTGAGAGAGTTAAAGCTTAGGCAGGTTGATAGGAAGTCCAAGGCCCTTAAAGGAGGAGGAAGCAAACATTATTTTAAACATTTGTTTGCTTTAGTCAGGTAGGACATGTTTCTTTTATGCCCTGTGCTGATATCACAATGATATATCTCACTTGAGACCTGGCCTTTCTGTAGGTTAGGAGCTAATGATTACACAGCACAATAATACATCTTACTCATGGGTATGCTTTTCTTAGGCTCTATGTTAATGGTTATGTGTGAAAGTCCCTCAGTCATGTCTGACTCTTTGCAACCCATGGACTATACAATCCATGAAATTCTCCAGTCCAGAATACTGGAGTGGGTAGCCTTTCCCTTCTCCAGGGAATCTTCCCAACCCAGGGATCGAACCCAGGTATCTCACATTGCAGGTGGATTCTTTACCAGCTGAGCCACAAGGGAAGCCCTACATGCAGAGTATATCATGAAATGCCGGGCTAGATGAATCACAAGCTGGAATCAAGATTGCTGGGAGAAATAGCAACAACCTCAGATATGCAGATGATACCATTTTGATGGCGGAGGTTTCAGACATTTTGAAACTATATTACTGTCTGAAGAATTTCCTTGTCTACTCCTGCTTCCTTTCCCCTTTATTTTCATAGATACTACTTGCAAAAAAATCACTGCAGATGGTGACTTCAGTCATGAAATTAAAAGATGCTTGCACCTTGGAAGAAAAGTTATGATCAATCTAGACAGCACACTGAAAAGCAAGGACATTACTTTGCTGACAAAGGTCCATCTAGTCAAAGCTTTGTTTTTTCCAGTAGTCATGTATGGATGTGAGAGTTGGACTATAGAAAAAGCTGAGCACTGAAGAATTGATGCTTTTGAACTGTGGTGTTGGAGAAGACTCTTGAGAGTGCATCCTAAAGGAAATCAGTCCTGAATATTCATTGGAAGGACTGTTGTTGAAGCTGAACCTCTAATACTTTGATCACCTGATGCGAAAAACTGACTCACTGGAAAAGACCCTGTTGCTGGGAAAGATTGAAGGCAGGAGGAGGAGGGGACAACAGAGGATAAGATGGTTGGATGATATCACTGACTTGATGGACATGAGTTTGAGTAGTTCTGTGAGTTGGTGATAGACAGGGAAGAACTGGCATGCTGTCCATGGGGTTACAAAGGGTCGGACAGGACTGAGTGACTGAACTGAACTGATCTTTCAGTAAGGGCTTCCCAGGTGGTTCTTGTAGTAAAGAACTCTCCTCAGGAGACATAGGAGACATGGGTTTGATCCCTGGGTTGGGAAGATCCCCTGGAGAAGGCAATGACAACCCACTCCAGTATTCTTGCTTGGAGAATCCTATGGACAGAGGAGCCTGGTGGGCTATAGTCCATGGGGTCACAAAGAGTTGGTTGACTGAAGTGACTTCACACTTTTAATAAGCCTCTTGTTCATCTACCTTCTCCTGGTCATCTGCTTCCTGGAGAACCCAAAAGATGCACAGACTTTTTGGGTTTTAACTATTTGAATAATGAATTTGACTTTAATTTTCAAAGTACATGTTTGAATAATTCTGTTCCCTGTTGCTTGCCTCTATGCTTTGACTATTTTGTTATATAGTAATTTTTCACCTTAAATCAGAAATGTACTTGATTACTCACAAAAATCATTCACAAAAATATATTTGAGTGTGTCAACAATAATAACTTAGTATAACAATTCCACAGTGGGTTTCTGGGGTAGCTCAGCAGTAAAGAATCTGCCAGCAGTGCAGGAGCTACAGAAGATGCAAGTTCAGTCCCTGGGTCGGGAAGATCCCCGAGAAGGGAATGGCACCCTCTGCAGTATTCTTGCCTGGAGAATCCCATGGACAGAGGAGGCTGGAGGCCTACAGTCCATAGGGTGGCACAGACTCAGACATTACTGAAGCAACTGAGCACACATAGCAATTCCACCAGGAGTTAATTATGATATAAATTTCTGCTGGGTAAATGTGCCTTCATTCAATAATGTACATAGGTAGTATGGATGTGTCAAAAGGTAAAAGTATTCAGTAATTACAGAATTAACTTTAGACTGCAACCTAAATGTAATTTGAATATAATTATAAATTTTTGGCTAAATGTATGCCTGGCATAGTATATATTCAATATATATTTGTTGAATGAGTGAATGAAATAATTGGCATATAACACTGGCCAAATAATTATTTAGGAGTTTTAATGTAGACTTATAAGTTATTTTAATTATTTTTCTGAAACTATGTAATAATTATAAATTATTAACAAAATGTGGTAATTCCCAGCACAATTCTCTCAGGAGCTCTTTACACACAGATCTCTGATTCCAATTACCATGCCTCTTTCCCACACTTTCAGGCCCAGTGGGAGTTTCTTAGGATATCCTGTTGGTGTTAGACTCTAGGTACTGAATTATCCTTCACTGATTTCCATAAGGCCTACCCAACCTATATAAATAATCTTTTTTTTTTCTTTTTCCCAATTCACCAACTTGAATGTGCCATCTGTTTCCTGCTATCTTGACTGAACAGAAGCGTAACAGCTAGAAAAGATTCCAGCATGCTATCAGAAAAGATAAAAAATTTTGCATCGGTTTTTAGGAAGTCCCCCTGGAAGGGCTGTTCGCATCATGCTGAGTAAGGCTAAATGAAACATACCGAAGGCAAGGATTTTGAGGCATGTGGCTAAGACACTTGCTAGAGAACGTCCACGGGTATGCGATACCAGAGTGCCACTCACAGTGTTGCCAAAGTGAATGACCACAAGTTGGTCTCTCTGGGAGTAGATAAGGAGATGGAGTTTAGTGGGTAAGATACATATCGGAAATCAACACCCACAAAAGGAAGGAGGAGGAATTGGGTGGAGGAAGCATTGCAGTTATCAGAGTGGTGGCCAACACCATCGGGGGAAGCGGTGAGCAGTGTGCGTGCTGTAGGGGGAAATAAGGGAGGGAGATGAGGCACAGGTCAGGACAAAACGGTTGGACCTTTATTCTGCTCCGTTCAGTCAGGGAATGCCAGCTGCCTCAGAGAGGCTAGGATGTTGGTCAAGTTACATCCTTCAGACACTGGTTTGGTTGCTAAGGGCTGAGAGATGTACTCTCCACAGCTAGGTAACAACCTGTTTCTTGAAGGAGATTTGGGTGGCTTATCATTTTGTTTAAAAGACGTGTATAAGCTAACAGTAGTTTTACAGCTGCCAATTTTTTTTTGAGATAAAATCTGTTCATTTGATGGCAAATAAATTTGAAGTGTACAGTTCAATATGTTCTGATAAATATAAGCACCCAAGCAGCAAAATCATCCCAGTTAATGTAACAGATATTTTTATTGCTTCTATACAATTTCCTCTCTCTTATTCCAAGTCAATCCTCTCTTTTGCGTTTTTTTATTTCAATAGGATTTTCAAAAATTGTTTTTTAAAATTATTTATCTATTTTAAATGGAGTCTAATTACTTTATGTAGTGTGGTAGTTTTTTGCCATACGTTGGCATGAATCAGCCATGGGTGTACATGTGTCCCCCATCCTGAACCCCCCTCCCACCTTGCTCCCCATCCCATCTCTCTGGTTGTCCTAGCGCACCTATTTTGAGTGCCCTGCTTCATGCATCAAACTTGGACTGGTCATCTGTTTCATATATGGTAATATACATGTTTCAATGCTATTCTCTCAAATCATCCCACCCTTGCCTTCTCTCATAGAGTCCAGAAGTTTGTTCTTTACATCTGTGTCTCTTTTGCTGTCTTGCTACCATCTTTCTAAATTCCATATATATGCATTAGTATACTGTAGTGGTATTTTTCTTTCTGACTTACTTCACTCAGTATAATAGGCTCCAGTTTCATCCAACTTATTCAAATGCATTCTTTTTAATAGCTGAGTAATATTCCATTGTGCATATGTACCACAGCTTTCTTATCCATTCGTCTGCCGATGGACATCTCAGTTGCTTACAAGTCCTGGCTATTGTAAACAGTGCTGTCATGAACACTGGGGTACATGTGTCTCTTTCATTTCTGGTTTCCTCAGTGTGTATGCCCAGCAGTAGGATTGTTGGGTCATATGGCAGTTTTATTTCCAGTTTTTTAAGGAATCTCCACAATGTTGTCTATAGTGGCTGTACCAGTTTGCATTCCCATCAACAGTGTAAGAGGGTTCCCCTTTTCTCTACACCCTCTCCAGCATTTATTGTTTGTAGACTTTTTGATAGCAGCCATTCTGACTGGCATGAGATGGTACCTCACTGTGGTTTTGGTTTGGATTTCTCTGATAATCAGTGATGTTGAGAATCTTTTCATGTGTTTGTTAGCCATCTGTATATCTTCTTTGGAGAAATGTCTGTTTAGTTCTTTGGCCCATTTTTTGATTGGTTCATTATTTTTCTGGAATTGAGCTGCAGGTGTTGCTTGTATATTTTTGAGATTAATTCTTTGTCAGTTTTTTCATTTGGCATTATTTTCTCCCATTCTGAAGGCTTTCTTTTCATCTTGCTTATAGTTTCCTTCACTATGCCAAAGCCTTTAAGTTTAATTAGGTCCCATTTGTTTATTTTTGCTTTTATTTCCATTAGTCTAGGTGGTGGGTCACAGAGGATATTGCTTTCCTTTATGTCACTGAATGTTCTGCCTATGTTTTTCTCTAAGAGTTTTATAGTTTCAGGTCATACATTTAGATCTTTGATCCATTTGGAGTTTATTTTTGTGTATGGTGTTAGAAAGTGTTCTAGTTTCATTCTTTTACAGGTGATTGACCAGTTTTCCCAGCACCACTTGTTAAAGAGATTGTCTTTTCTCCATTGTATATTCTTGCCTCCTTTGGCAAAGATAAGGTGTTCATAGGTGCATGGATTTATCTCTGGGCTTTCTATTTTGTTCCATTGATCTATATTTCTGTCTTTGTGCCAGCACCATACTGTTTTGATGACTGTAGCTTTATAGTATAGTCTGAAGTCAGGAAGGTTGATTCCTCCAGCTCCATTTTTCTTTCTCAAGGTTGCTTTGGCTATTCAAGGCTTTTGTGTTTCCAAACAAATTGTGAAATTATTTGCTTTAGTTCTGCAATAAGACACTTGCTAGAGAACGTCCACGGGTATGCGATACCAGAGTGCCACTCACAGTGTTGCCAAAGTGAATGACCACAAGTTGGTGAAAAATACTGTTGGTAGATTGATAGGAATTGCATTGAATCTATAGCTTGCTTTGGGTAGTACACTCATCTTCACTATATTGATTCTTCCAATCCACGAACATGGTATATTTCTCCATCTATTTGTATCATCTTTGATTTCTTACATCAGCGTTATATAGTTTTATATATGTAGGTCTTTTCTTTCTTTAGGTGAATTTATTCCTAAGTATTTTATTCTTTCATTGCAATGGTGAATGGGATTGTTTCCTACTTTTCTCTGTTTTCTCATTGTTAGTGTATAGAAATGCAAGGGATTTCTGTATGTTGATTTTATATCCTGCAACTTTACTGTATTCACTGATTAGCTCTAGTGATTTTCTGGTGGAGTCTTTAGGGTTTTATATGTAGAGGATCATGTCATCTGCAAACAGTGAGAGTTTTACTTCTTTTCTCCAATCTGGATTTCTTTTATTTCTTTTTCTGCTCTGATTGCTGTGGCCAAAACCTACTATGCTGAATAGCAGGTACCACAGCTTCTTTATTCATTCACTTGTTGATAGATATCTAGGTTGCTTCCACGTTCTAGCTATTGTAAATAGTGCTGCAATGAACAATGGGATACATGTGTCTTTTTCAATTTTGCTTTCCTTGGGGTATATGCCTAGGAGTGGGATTTCTGGGTCATAAGTTTGTTTCATTCCTAGATTTTTAAGGAATCTCCATACTGTTTCCCATAGCGGTTGTATTAGTTTACATTCCCACCAAAAGTACAAGAGTATTCCCTTTTCCCCACACCCTCTCCAGCGTTTATTGTTTGCAGACTTTTAAATGATGGCCATTCTGACTGGTGTGAGGTGATATCTCATTGTGGTTTTGATTTGCATTTCTCTAATAATAAGCAATGTTGTGCATCTTTTCATGTGTTTATTAGCCATCTATATGTCTTCTTTAGAGAAATGTCTGTCTAGGTCTTTTCACCACTTTTTGATTGGGTTGTTTGTTTTTCTGGTATTGAGTTGTATGAGCTGCTTGTATATTTTGGAAATTAATCCTTTTTTAGTTGTTTCATTTGCTATTATTTTCTCCCATTCTGAGGTTATCTTTTCACCTTGCTTACAGTTTCCTTTGCTGTGCAGAAACTCGTAAGTTTAATTAGGTACGACTTGTTTACTTTTGTTTTTATTTCCATTACTCTAGGCAGTGGGTCATAGAAGATTTTGCTTTGATTTATGCCATTGAGTGTTCTGCCTATGTTTTCCTCTATGAGTTTTATAGTTTCTGGTCTTACCTTTAGGTTTTTAATATATTTTGAGTTTACCTTTGTGTATTAGGTATTAAGAAGTATTTTAATTTCATTCTTTTATATGTAGCTGTCCAGTTTTCCCAGCACCATTTATTGAAGGGGCTGTCTTTGCCCCATTGTATATTCTTGCCTTATTTGTCAAAAATAAGGTACCCATAGATGAACAGGTTTATTTCTGGGTTTTTGATCTTGTTCCATTGGTCTATATTTCTGTTTTTGTGCCAGTACCATATTATCTTGATGACTGTAGCTTTGTACTATAATCTGAAGTTGGGAAGGTTGTTTCCTCCACCTCCATTCTTCTTTCTCAAGACTGCTTTGGCTATTAGGGGTCTTTTACATTTCCATATGAATTATGAAATTTTTTGTTTTAGTTCTGTGAAAAATGCCACTGGTAATTTGATAGGGATCACATTGAATCTGTAGATTGCATTTGGTAGTATAGTCATTTTCACAATATTGATTCTTACTACTCAGGAATATGGACTATCTCTCCATTTGTTTATATCATATTTCATTTCTTTCATTAGTGTCTTATAATTTTCTTTGTACAGTTCTTTCATCTTGTTAGGTAAGTTTATTCCTGGATATTTATTGTTTTTGTTGCAATGGTGAATGGGGTTGATTCCTTAATTTCTCTTTTTGATTTTTCATTGTTAGTATATTGAAATGCAAGTGATTTCTGTGTATAGATTTTTGTATCCTGAAACTTTGCTAAATTCACTGATTAGCTCTAGTAATTTTTTGATACTATCTTTAGGATTTTCTATGTATAGTATTGTGTCATTTGAAAACAGTGAGAGCTTTTCTTCTTCTTTTCTTATATGGATGCCTTTTATTTCTTTTTCTTCTCTGATTGCTGTAGCTAGGATTTCCAGAACTATGTTGAATAATAGTGGTGAAAGTGGACACCCTTGTCTTGTTCCTGATTTTAGGGTGAATGCTTTCAGCTTTTCATCATTGAGAATAATATTTGCTGTAGACTTATCATATATGGCCAGGCTTATTATTTATGGTAGGCTTATCCTTTGACCATTCTTTCAAAAGAATGACTTTTACTGTATCGGTACTTAAAAGTCCCTTTTTGTTATTTTTTCCCCCTAAATATCTGTGAATCTTGAAATCCTTTGTTTTGGAAGGTATTTTTAAACTTCCTTTTATTTAACACAGGCATGATAGATTTTTGTGACTTGAGAATTTGTAGCACTGGGTATCCCCTTCTTGAATTACAGCCTTGTTGAAGTGAAGGGGTTTGCATAACTCAATGAAGCTATGAGCCGTGTAGGTCTACCCATGATGGGTGGGTAATAGTGAAGAGTTCTGATGAAACGTGGTCCACTGGAAAAGGAAATGGTGACTGACTCTAGTGTTCTTGCCTGTGGAACCCCATGGACAATATGAACAAGCAAAAAATATATGACAATAGACGGTCATATCCTCCAGGTTGGAAGTATCCAATATGCTACTGGAGAAGAGCAGAGGGAAATTACTAATATCCTGAGAAAGAATGAAGTGACTGGGCAGATGCAGTAATGATGCTCAGTTGTGGATGTGTCTGCTGCTGCTGGTGAAAGTAAAGTCTGATACTGTAAAGAATAATGGTGCATAGGAACCTGGAAGGTTAGGTCTGTGAATCAAGGTAAATTAACATGGTCAAGCTGGAGATTGCAAGATTAAACATTGACATCTTAAGAATCAGTGAACTAAAATGGATGAGAATGGGTGAATTTAATCCAGATGACTACTGTAGGCAAGAAACCCTTAGAAGATATGGAATGGTCCCCATAGTCAACAAGAGTCTGAAATGCAGTACTCAAGTGCAGTCTCAAAAATAACAGAATGATGCTGTTCCTACCAAAGGCAAACCATTCAACATCACATTAATCCAAATCTATGCCCCAACCATCAATGCTGAAGAAGGTGAAGTTGACAGGTTCTATGAAGACCTATAAGATCTTCTAGAACTAACACCCCCAACGATGTTCTTTTCATCATAGTGAATTGGAATGCAAAAGTGGGAAGTCAAGAGATACCTGGAACAATAGGCAAGTTTGGCTTTGGAGTACAACATGAAACAGGGCAAAGGTTAACAGAGTTTTGTCAAGAGAACATGTTGGTCATAGCAAACACCTTTTCCCCATAATCCAAGAGATGATGATACATATGGACATCACCACATGACCAATACTGAAATCAGACTGATAGTTTTCTTTACAGCTGAAGATGGAAAAGCTCTATTCAGTCAGTGGGGCAACAAAAAAAGACCTGGAGCTGACTGTGGTTCAAGTCTTGTGTTCTTTATTGCAAAATTCAGGCTTAAATTGAAGAAAGTAGGGAAAAGCACTAGACCATCCAGATATAATTTAAATCAGATCCCTTATGCTCATACAGTGGAAGCGATGAATAGATTCAAGGGATAGAGTGCCTGCAGTACTATGAACAGAAGTTCGTAAAACTGTACAAGAGGCAGTGACCAAAGCATGACTGAGAACAAAGCTAGTGGAGGAGACAGAATGTCAGCTGAGCTATCTCAAATCCTAAAAGATGATGCTGTTAAAGTACGACACTCAGTATGCCAGCAAATTTGGAAAGCTCAGCCGTGGCCACAGGACTGGAAAGGGTCAGTTTTCGTTCAAATCCCGAAGAATGGCCATGCCAAAGAATGTTTAAACTACTGTACAATTGGGCTTATTTCACATGCTAACGAGGTATTGCTCAAAATCCTTCAAGCTAGGCTTCAACAGTATATGAACCAAGAACTTCCAGATGTACAAGCTGGATTTAGATAAGGCAGAGGAACCACGTATCAAGTTGCCAACATCCTTTGGATCACAGGAAAAGCAAGGGAATTCCAGAAAGACATCTACTTCTGCTTCATTGACTATGCTAAAGCCTTTGACTCTGTGGATCACAACAAACTGTGGAAAATTCTTCAAGAGATGGGAATACCTACCTTTCGAGAAACCTGTATGCAGGGACATTGAATGAAGGACTGGTTCCAAATTGGGAAAGGAGTACATCAAGGCTGCATATTGTCATCCTGCTTATTTAACTTATATGAAGAATACATCATATGAAATGCTGGACTGGATGAAGAACAAGCTGGAATCAAGATTGCTAGGAGAAATATCATAATCTCAGATATGCAGAAGTAGATGATAACACCCTTATGGAAGGAAAAAAGAGAAACTAAAGAGCCTCTTGATAAAGGTGAAAGAGGAGAGTGAAGAATTTGGCTTAAAACTCTACATTAAAAAAACTAAGACCGTGGCATTCAATCCTATCACTTCATGTCAGAGAGATGGGGAAAAAATTGAAACAGTGACAGACTTTATTTTCTTGGGCTCCAAAATCACTGAGATTGTGACTGCAGCCATGAAATTAAAACTTTGCTCTATGATGAGCCTAGACTGCATATTAAAAAGCAGAGACATCACTTTGCCCACAAAGGTCCATATAGTCAAAAGCTATTGTTTTTCCAGTAGTCATGTGTGGATGTGAGAGTTGGACCATAAAGAAGGCTGAGCACCAACGAATTGATTCTTTTGAAATGGTGCTGGAGTCTTCTCTTGAGATTCTCTTGTATGGCAAGTAGATCAGTCCAGTCAATTCTAAAGGAAATCAACACTGACTATTCATTGGAAGGACTAATGCTGAAGCCTCAAATACTTTGGCCACCTGATGTGAAGGGGTGACTCACTGGAAAAGACTCTGATGCTGGGAAAGATTGAGGGCCAAAGAGAATGGGCAACAGAGGATGAGATGGTAAATTGGCATCACTGACTCAGTGAACATGAATTTGAGCAAATTCTGGGGGATAGTGAAGAACAGGGAAGCCTGGTGTGGTGCAGTCCGTGGGGTTGCAACGAGTCAAACACGACTGAGTGATTGAACTGAATTGAACTTAAATTGGCTGAGAAGGCTTTTCAAATAACCGAGGCTTTACAAAGGGATGAGTAAGGCTTTTGTACATGAGGAAAATGGAGGAGATTTGATTCCTCACTTCTTTATTTTTATAACAGAGGAAATTGAGACCTGGACAAGGTTAAGCAATTTGCCCAAAGAAGATAGAGGTACCTCTTGTTTTGTGTCTTATTACTATATTGAATTTATTCAATTTAGGTTCTAATTGATTACATTTTTGTTTTTTAAAATGAGAATGATCTAGTAACAACTAGAGGAAGAATATTTCTATCAATAATTATGCACAGCTTGAGATGTCCATGATTGGAAAGCAGTGTATTTCTCTGATGAAAAGTTGATGTAGCCTTGCTTGAGGCAAGCACTTTTGTAATTCATGTTGCATTGCCCTCTGTTGTAATATAAAGTTCAATCATTCTCAGAGTTCTAAATGCAGTAACCCAAAGCCAGAAATGATGAAAATTTTTTATTTTAGCGTTGTCTTAAAAATAGAAGTAAATATTGTCATTTTTCTGAAGTTTAAAATAGTATGTATGACGTTCCAGTCCATGCTAATTATGAAGAATTTGACCACAAAAATCTAGCTATTTATAATTAGCAGACTTAATGATGTAGTCACAGAATCTTAGAGTGAAAGAGACTTAATATATCATTTATACCAGTGGTTCTTACTTCTTTTTAAGTTTGTGGGTCACTCTGTATATCAAGATTTTGCACCATATTCTGTTGGATATATATATATACAATCACATATTTACAGTGTACATGTATGTTAAGTTTTAACCACCTTAAAGATAGCCAAACTTTATTCATGAAAACATCTGATCAATTTTGACTTTGGAAGATAGTACTTGAAAGACTTTTAAGAAGCAGTTCATTAACATACAGGTAGACCTTTACTTCAACCATTCATAATTCTTATCTTTATTTACTAATATAATACAAAACAATGAATACAAGAGTAAAAGTCAAAATCAATTGATCCTGTAAACAGCTAGCTATTTGTTCATGATGTTATCACTTAACCCATCTGGACCTTACTTTCTTGTCACTAAACTAAAAAACTTGTGGAGCAAGAAGAAATTCAGAAATCAAATTCAAGTGCCTAAAAATAGAGATGTTAATTCATAGGAACACTTTCCAAACCTCAAATCTTAATTTACATATGGATTTTTTGATAGCATTTCAGAATTTTTCTCATTTCCAGAGTTTTGTCAGACACAAAGTCTATCATTTAGCTAAAAAGACAAAGCTAACATACAAAACAATGTGGAAGGTACTGATTAGTACCAATACATATATGAATTCCCTTGTAAAAGCAGAGAAAGTCTACTTGCCTAAGTTCATGTGACTCATTGGTGGCAGATCTGGATCTGAACATAAATGGCTGTGTCTTCGCTATAACACAAACCTGACTATTAAAGGCAAAGTCATTGTCAACAGAGATGGCTGGAGAAGCTCTTTGCTGGTGCTGATAATTGAGTGGTCTATTAAAGAGAAAGATCTAGAGGGGAAAGTAGACTTTCAGATAACTTGAAAGTCTTGCATAATGCAAATCATCCAACTTGCATAATGTTGGATGTCATCACTGACTCAATGGACATGAGTTTGAGTCAACTCCAGGAGTTGGTGATGGACAGGGAGGCCTAGTGTGCTGCAGTCCATGGGGTCGCAGAATCAGATGCGACTGAGCAACTGAACTGACTGAAGAGTGTAACAGATTTCACAAGGAACTTAACACTGTTTACATTAAGGTAGGCAGTGTAATAATAGAGACATAGAGCATTCTTGGCATTCAGTATTTTTTTCCTAGGAATCATATTACTTCTAATCATAGATCATTACCCAGATCTATGCTCTCTCTAAAATTTCTTCCAAACAAAGTGCTGATAATCTTCCCCTTCTAACATTGCAGCTTAGCATATCTCAGATGGAATTCTGTGCTCTTTCTGCTCCATGTAGTTCCCAACATTTGTTAAGAGAACTAGTGGAAGAAGATGGTGTCAATAAGGCTCTCTTCAACTCTAAAACACTACAAGAATATAAGATTGGAAATAGTAATGGCACAGCACGTCTTTTTGAGTGTGTGTGGTGTTCCTCATCCAAAAAGTTAATGATGATGCAATTTTTAAGTTCTTTGTGGCAAACATTACATTCTTGTATCCTTCTCCTATCACTGTGAAAAAACGTACCTCGAGAGGTTTCCTCTTTGGGTAAATTTTGTGTATGTTATTCAAAAATATCAATTCTATTTATTTTTGGTTGCACATAAAACATTTTTTTACATTATGTAAAGTCCATTTATGGAAAACACAAAAACTCACTGCTTTGTCTTACTAAAATTCACAATGGAATTTCGGTACTTCTGTGAGGAATTTTAGACATCACTTCAAATGTCAAGTTAAAAAATGACAAATGACTAGGAAATGTATATCAGAAATATAAACAAATTTTGTAGTTGTTTTTCTCCCTCTCCTCAGGCCCTAAGCTCTTTGTTCACATCCTATAATATCATTTTCTTCTTTTTCACATTATGTTAGTTTCCTCTGAGTCTCTTCTTCTGGAGTGTGAGCCTCCAGGAGGAAGTGAGTTCTTTGTTATCTCAGCCCTTGAAATAGTTACTGCCTATAATAAGGAGGGGGAGAGGGAAGAAGGGAATGGTAGATGAATGGATGGATGGCTAGCTGGATAGATGAGCAAATGAGTAAAGGACATGAAGGATGAGGGCGAAAATTCTGCTTAGCAAAATTAGTTTTTAAAAAATCGTATTTTATTAATATGCATTCAAGAATGCTATGCATGTTATAATTTTCACATTGACTAAAATAGTATTTCAATAAATGGTTTAAGACTCCTTATTTTGCAAGGTGCAAGGATGTACTTGAATTACCTTAAAGATAAGAATGCTTATTTTTAGGGTGTGTGTGTGTTAGTCACTCAGTCATGTCTGACTCTTTGTGATCCCATGAACTATAGCCTGTAAGTCTCCTCTGTCCATGGAATTCTCCAGGAAAGAATATTGGAGTTGGTTGCCACTCCCTTCTCCAGGGGATCTTCCAATCTAGGGATTGAATATGGGCCTCCTGCATCACAGGCAGATTCTTTAGCATCTGAGCCACCAGGGAAGCCCTTATTTTTAGGGTAGTAAGGGGAAATATCTAAAGGGGAAAGTTATAATGCCTATAACTTTTAATAGTTATAAATACCTATAGGTATTTATATTATAATACAAATACCTATATAATTTAATCCTATTAAATTTAGGATTGCCTCAATGAATGGAATCATAAACTGTAGATATTTTTACATATTTAACTGATTACTTCCCCAAACCCACTATCATTCATCATTTGCTCTTGAATAACTTTAAAAATTCTTGAGCTTTTGCTTTCTCATCCAGAGAACAATGATATACTCTAGTCATTGTAAAGTTTAAATAAGAGCTTTTATTAAAAAAATTAAAGTTCAGTGGCTGGGTATTATTGGTCTAAACTATAATGTTAGTTTCTTTCTCCATTTCTCTGCTTAAAAAAAAAGGACTGTGTCACATCTGATTTGATATTCACAATAATGAATTATGTGAATGTATTGTGAAAACTTAAGAGTTTCACAAATATTTGCTTGGTACTGATTACTAATACCAATCACTCAAGGCAGTAGCTAAACAAGGACCCAGAATTACATGCAAAACCAAAATAAAATGCAATCTATAATCAAATATTTAAAATAAATCATTAATGAACTTTAATTTAAAAATAGGTGAAAAATTGTCATTTATGGTTTTAGGCATTTCTGTAACAGTTCACTGGGTTTTTGATTTCTCAATAGGAAGTTGTCTTTCATTGCTTAGTTCAGACGAAGCAGAAAATTCCATTTCCAATAGTGTGTCATTATAAACAGCTTTATAATTGTTTCCAGTTTATATTTTTAAAAATACAACAGCGGGGGCACAGTACCAGCCCCCGCAGACCCAAAGGGGTGAGGACAGATCTAGTTGTCACTGAGAATTCCCCAGCGATCCTCAGTATCTGACCAACCTGTCTCAGGAGGGTATGGATAGCTTCCATGACTAGGAGGTCAGTTGGTGGATGTGGGAACCCACCCTGATGTCCTGGGAAGGTGTACAAAGCCTCCAAGACTGGGAAAACTGTCAGTGGGTGCTGGAAACTCCCTCTGCCCCGGAAGGGTGTAGATAAATCCCTACATGGACATCTCCCAGTGGGGGTCAGGATCTGCCCTGCTCTTGCTGCTGGGAAATTCACCAGTGAGTGCCAAAACCTGTCCTGCTGTCCTGGAAAGTTTTAGAAATCGCTCATGACTGAGAAATCCAGCCCTAAGTGCTGGAACCTTGCTGTTCCTGGAGGGTGTGGATTGCTCTTGCTACTTGACATCCATCAGCAGGGGCCAGAATCTGCCTTGCTGTCCTGGGAGTACACAGAAAACTCTTGCTACTAGGAAATCTGCCAGTGGGGGTGAGAATATGTGCCACTATCCCAGGAGGGTGCAGATAGCTCCCCCAACTAAGAAATTCACCCATGGGAAGAGCTAAACCCATAGATGAGCCCCAGGGGCTTTGTGGCTAAGGAAGAAGAGCTGAAATCTCTCCCTGTGGCTGCACAAACTATGGAGTTACTCCTGTGCTTATACCTAAATTCATCAACTGCAAAACATCCAAAGGGACATCACTGCTGTTATAGCTAAGTCTGGCATTAGTAGCTAGCTGTGGGTCCTGTGGGCGTGTGCACTTGGGAGCAGGGCAGATCAGAGCTTGAGTCACCTCTATAGCTCCTGCAGTGGTGTAGCGGCATAACTACTGCCTGGAGAATCCCATGGACAGAAGAGCCTGGCAGGCTACAGTCCATAGGGTTACAGAGTCAGACACGACTGAAGCAACTTAGAATCCATCAAGGCAATAACAGCATAAGCCTCTGAAAAACTTCATCCACAAGAGGATAGACACTAGAAGCAAGAGAAACTGTGATCCCACAGTCTGTGGAAAGGAGATCACAACCACAGTAAGTCTGACAAAATGAGATGACCAAAAAATATGTTGCAGATGAAAGAGCAAGATAAAAATCTAGGAGAATCTGAGTAGAATTGCTTCAAATGAATTTTTTTTTTAATGCTGAGTAATATTCCATTGTGTATATGTACCACAGCTTTCTTATCCATTCATCAGTTGATGGGCATCTAGGTTGTTTCCATGTCTTAGCTATTGTAAACAATGCAGCGATGAACATTGGGGTACACGTGGCTCTTTCAATTCTGGTTTCCTCGGTGTATATGCCCAGCAGTGGGATTGCCAGCAATTCTACTCAGATGGATGAAACTGGAGCCCATTATCCAGAGTGAAGTAAGCCAGAAGCAAAAACAACAATATAGTATATTAACGCATATATATGGAATTTAGAAAGACAGTAACGAGAACCCAACATGGGAGACAACAAAAGGAACGCAGATGTATAGAATAGACTTGGGGACTTTGTGGATGAGGGTAAGGGTGGGATGAGATGGGAGAAGGGCATTGAAGCATGTTAATTGTCATGTGTCTAATCAATCGCCAGCCCAGGATTGATGCTCGGGACTGGTGCAGCGAGATTTCCCGGGGTGGGGGGAGGGGGGTTCCGGAGGGGAAGCATATGTAAACCCATGGTGATATCATGACATTGTATGGCAAAAACAAGTAAAAAAAAAAATCTAGGAGAATGACTGAAGAGGAGATAAACAATCTACTTGGGAAAGAATTCAGGGTAATGATAGTAAAGAAGATCCTTAGATCACCTTGAAAACAGAAAGGAAGCAAAAATTGAGAAGACACAAGAAAAGCTTAACAAAGACCTAGAAGAACTAAAGAACAAACAAAAAGAGATGAACAAAAGAGTAAGTGAAATGAATAATACACTAGAATGAATCAGTAGTAGATTAACCGAGACAGAAGCACAGATAAATGAGCTGAAATACAAAATGATGGACATCACTGCTCTGGGAGAGAGTAAAGAAAAAAGAAAGAAAAGAAATGAGGACAGTGTCAGTGACCTCTGGGGCAATATTAAAAGCACAAACATTCAAATTATAAAAGTCCCAGAAGAAAAAGAAAAAGGGCCTGAAAAAATATTTGAATAAACCATAGTCAAAAATGTCCCTATCATGGGAAAGGAAATAGATACCCAATCCCAGTAAGCACAGAGAGTTCCACACAGGATAAGCCTGAGGAGGAATATGCTGAGATACATACTAATCAAACTATTAACAATTAAATACAAAGAAGAAATATTAAAAGCAGCAAGGAAAGAGCAACAAAAATCATCTATGGGAAAACATAAATGAATCTTTTGGCCAACCCAATACAAGGTAATCCCCATAAGGTTATCAGCTGATTTTTCAGTTGAAACTTTGCAGGCCAGAAGGGAGGGGCATATTATAAGTGATGAAAGGGAAAACCCTATATCTAAGACTACTCTATGCATCAAGGCTCTCATTCAGACTTGACAGAGAAATCAGAAGCTTTACAGACAAGAAGAAGCTAAGAGAATTCAGCACTGCCATGCCAGCTTTACAAGAATTGCTAAAAGCAAAAAACCCAAGAGAAGAGAACGAAAGAGGGAGAGAAGAAAAGAGACCTATAAAGGCAAACTGAAAACAATTAAGGAAATGGCAATAGAAGCATATATATCAATAATTACCTTAAATGTCAATGAATGAAATGCTTTCCAACCAAAAAACAGACTGACCGAACGTATGCAAAAAAAGACCTATTTATATGTCGGTAAACAAGAGACCCACATCACACCTAAGGACACATACAGGCTGAAAGTGAGGGGATGGGAAAAGATATTCCATGCAATTGGAAATCAGAAGAAACCTGGATTAGCAATACTCTTATCACACACAAGATATTTTAAAATAAAGATTGTTCCAAGGGACAAAGAGGGACATTATATAATGATCAAGGGATCAGTCCAAGAATAAGATATAACAATTGTAAATATTTATGCATCAACATAGGAACACCTCAGTAAATAAGACAACTGCTAAAAGCTGTAAAAGGGGAAACAGTAACAGAATAATTTTGAGAGACTTTAACACCCCACTTACACCAAGGGAAAGATGATCCAGACAGAAAATCAGCAAGGAAACACAAGCTCTAAATAACACATTAAACCAGATAGAAATTGATTGCTATTTATAGGACATCCCATCTGAGAACAGCAGAATACAACTTCAAGTGTACTAAGAACATTCTGCAGGATGGACCACATCTGGGGTCACAAATGAAGCCTTGGTAAATTTAGAAAAAGTGAGATCATATCAAACATCTTTTCCAACGATAACACTATGAGTTTAGAAATCAATTACAGAAAAAAATCTGTAAAAAACACAAACACATGGAGGCTAAATAATATGTTACTAAATAACTGATGAATCACTGAAGAAATCAAAGAGGAAATTAAAAAATACCTAGAGGCAGATGACAATACATACAGAACAATGCATGGTATGCAGCTAAAGCAGTTCTAAGAGGGAAGTTTATAGCAATACAATCTTACTTCAAGAAATAAGAAATATCTCAAGTATACAACCTAACCTTAAACCTCAAGTGATTAGAGGAAGAAGAAAAAACAAAACTCATAGTTAGCAGAGGGAAAGAAATTACAACAATCACAGCAGCAGAAATAATTGAAATAGAAACAAAGGAAACAATATAAAACATCAATGAGACAAAATGCTGGTTTTTTCTGAGAAGATAAACAAAATTGATCAACCTTTAGCTAGACTCATCAAGAAAAAAGGGAGAGGACTCACAACAAAATTAGAAATGAAAAAGGAAAAGTTACAACTGACACCACAGAAACATGAAGGATCATAAAAGACTACTACAAGCAACTATTAATATATGCTAATAAAATGGATAACCTGGAAGAAAGAGACAAGTTCTTAGAAAGGTACAACCTTCTGAGACTAAACCAGGAAGAAATAGAAAATATAAACATACCAATCACAAGTACTGAAATCGAAATTGTGGTCAAAAATCTTCCAGCAAACAAAAGTCCAGGACCAGATGGCTTCACAGGTGAATTCTATCAAACACTTAGAAAAGAGTTAACATCTATTTTTCTCAAACTCTTTCAAAAATGTCAGAGATGAAACATTCCAAAGTTCATTCTGTGAGGCCACCATTACCCTGATGCCAAGACCAAACAAAGATATCATGCAAAAAAGAAAATTAAAGGCCAGTAGCACTGATGGACATAGACACAAATATCCTCAACAAAATACTAGCAAACAGAATCCAACAAAATGTTAAAAGGATCATATACCATAGTGAAGTGGGATTTATCCCAGGGATGCAAAGGTTCTTCAACATACACAAATCAATCAATATAATACAACATCAACAAATTGAAGAATTAAAACCATATGAGCATCTTAATTGATGCAGAAAAAGATTTTGACAAAATTTAATACTTATTTATGGTAAAAATTCTCCAGAAAGTGAACAGAGGGAATCTATGCTGTGCTGTGATTAGTCACTCAGTCATATCTGACTTTTTGTGACTCCATGGACTGCAGCCCACTAGGCTCCTCTGGCCATGGGGATTCTCCAGGCAAGAACATTGGGGTAGGTTGCCATACCTCCTCCAGGGGATCTTCCCAATCCAGGGATCAAACCCAGGTCTTCCACATTGCAGGCAGATTCTTTATCGACTGAGCCACCAAAGAAGCCCAAGAATACTGAGTGGGTAGCCTATCCCTTCTCCAGGGGATCTTCTCAACCCAGGAATAAAACCAGGGTCTCCTGCATTGCAGGTGGATTCTTTACCAACTGAGCTACCAGGGAACCTACTTCAACCCAATAAAGGTCATATATGACAAACCTACAACAGTCGCTGTCAAATGGTGAAAAACTGAAATCATTTTCCATAAGATCAAGAACAGGACAAGGATGTCTACTCTTACCAGTTAGTCAACATAGCTTTGAAAGTCCTAGCCATGATAATCAAAGAAGAAAAAGAAATAAAAGCAATCCAAATTGGAAAAGAAGAAGTAAAACAGTTAGTTTGCAGATGACATGATTATACCTAGAAAATCCTAAAGATGCTATGTGAAAACTACTAAAACTCATCAATGAATTTGGTAAAGTTGTAGGATAGTAAATTAACACATAGAAATTTATTGCATTCCTATACAACAACAACAAAATGTCAAAAATAGAAATTAAGGAAACAATCCCATTTACCTTTGCAATAATAAAGAATAAAACACCTAGGAATAAAGCTATCTAAGGAGGTAAAAGAAAACATAGAAAACTATATGACACTGATGTAAGAAATGAAAGCAGGCAGAAGGAGAAGAGGGCATCAGAGGATAAGATGGTTGGATGGCATCGCTGATGCAAAGGACATAAACTTGGGCAAACTTCAGGAGATGGTGAGGGATAGGGATGCCTGGCATGCTGCAGTCCATGGGGTCGCAAAGAGTCGGACATGACTTGGTGGCTGAACAACAACAAAACAGATGGAGAGATATACCATGTTCCTGGATTGGAAGAATTAATATTGTGAAAATGATTATACTATCCAAAGCAGTCCACAGATTCAGTGCAATCTCTATCAAATTCTCAATGGCATTTTTCACAGAATTAGAACAAAATTTTTCAATTTGTACAGAAACACAAAAGACCCTGAAAAAGCCAAAGCAATCCTGAGAAAGAAAAATGGAATTAGAGGTATCAGGTTCCCTGACTTCAGACAATAGGATAAAGCTACAGTAATCAAGACAGTATGGTACTGGCACAAAAATAGAAATATAGATCAATGGAACAGGATAGAAAGCCCAAAGAAAAACCTTCATACCTGTGGTCACCTGACCTGCGACAGTGGAAGCAAGAATATACAATGGAGAAAAGAAAATCTCTTCAATAAGTGGTGCTGGGCAAACTGGACAGCTATATGTAAAAGAACAAAATTAGAACACTCCCTAACACCATACACAAAAATAAGCTCCAAATGGATTAAAGATCTAAATGCATGGCCAGATACTATAAAACTCTGAGAGAAAAACAATCTTTTCTGATCCATCCATTTACTAGAGTAGTGAAAATAAAAACAAAAATAAACAAATGGGATCCAGGCAAGGAAACTATAAACCAAATGAAAAGACAACCCTCAAACTGAGAGAAAATATTTGCAAATGAAGCAACCAACAAGGGATTAATATGCAAAATACACAAACACCTCATGCAACTCAATACCAAAAGAACAAATAATCCAATCAAAAAGTAGGGGGAAGCACTAAATAGACATTTCTCCAAAGAAGACATACAGATAGCTGAAAAGTGAATGAAAAAATGCTCAACATCACTAACTATTTTGACAAATGCAAATCAAGACTACAAAGAAGCATCACCTCACACCAATCAGAATGACCACCATCAAAAAAAGTCTACAAACAATAAACACTGAAGAGAGTGTGGGGAAAAAGGAACCCTCCTACACTGTTGGTGGGAATGCAAATTGGTACAGCCACTATGGAGGTTCTTTAAAGGGGAACACATGTATACCCAAGGCGGATTCATGCCAATGTATGGCAAAACCAACACGATAATGTAAAGAAAATAAATAAATAAATAGATAAAATTTAAAAAGAAAAATAAAAAAAACTAAACATAAAACTACCATATGACCTAGCTATCCTCCTTCTGAGTATATTCCTGGAAAAAACACAATTCCAGAAGATACATTTACCCCAATGTTCACTGTAGCATTATTTACAATAGATAAGAAATGGAAGCAATTTGAATATTCATCAAGAGAGGAATGGATAAAGGAGATGTGGTATGCATATACAATGGAATATTGTTCAGCCATCGAAAGGATAAAATTAATGCCATTTGCTGCAACATGGATGAACCTAGAGGTTGTCATACTGAGCGAAATAAGACACAGAAAGGCAGATATCATATATCACTTATATGTGGAATCTAATAAAAGGAGATACAAGTGAATTTATTTATAAAATAAGAGTCACGGGTGTAGAAAGCAAGCATGGCTACCATTGGGTAAGAGGGGGTGAAAGAGAAATTGTGAGATTGGGGTTGACATACATATACTACTATATATAAAATAGATAACTAATAAGAACCTACTCTGTAGCACTGGGAACTCTCCTCCATACTCTGTAACGGCCTATATAGGAAAAGAATCTAAAAGAGAAGTAGATCTCTGTATACGTGTAAGTGAGTCACTTGGATGTATACCTGAAACTAACACAATGTTGTAAATCAACTATACTCCATTAAAAATTTAAAACATAAACACATTCACTTTAGGGGGAAAAAATGGCCTGCTAGAACAATGTGAATTATTTGTATAGTTGCTTCATGTCTTTGGGCCTTGAGCAAAGAAAAGAATCTTTGTGCAAAGAGAGCAAGAAGTGCAAAGATTAAAAAGCTGGAGCCAGAAACAATCTTATGGTTTAGATATTATCTTTTTCAGATTTCTTTTAAAATTATCTTTTCCAAACAGTTATAGCCAAAGTATTCAAGAAACTAGGATTGTTTAAGTAATTAAAGCACAAGGACATGGCAGCTATAATATGGAATTATAACTCAGGCAGTAGGACCTAGATCTGAGGCAGTATTTAAATGAAGAAGACACTACCATAAGGATTGTGAGCTTTGTCAGAAGTTGGCATGTGTACTGCTTAGTGTAGCAGGCTAGCCATCGATGCTTTAGTGTGAAGAAAAAAATCCACTGTTTAGAAATCCCTCTGTATTCCTGAGCAGGTTGTAGTTTCCACACTGTAAACAATTGTGCTAGCTATACCTTGATGCTGACCATTTTAGGACAGAGTAACTAAAGGAAATTAAATTTATATCTTTTAATGTGATGAGAATATTGACCTTTTCATGAATAGCAGCACTAGCTACTGGACACCAAATAAAAAGAAACAAAATCCCACACATCTTTTGTTCATATATTTTTGGTAAAAAAAGTATTGTATCCAGTAGCACCCTAGTAGTGGAAGAGTTTCTTTCAATGAAATGATGTGATTCTCTTTAAAGACTGATCAGCTTTGATTTACCCTAGAAACTGGAAAAACATATTTTTGGTTGTGAAAATTTTTCACTGATGAACTCAGATAATTTTTCCTTGTATTTTGTAGACTCAACATTTTTTATGTGGCCCAAACAATTTATCTATATGTGAAAATAAAATTAACTTTTATATATAGTTCTCAAATAGCTTATCTTTTAAGGAATAAAAATTATATTCATAATTATTTTAAATATTAAATTATTTAAATTTTGCTTTTCTCACTATCAAACACAAATAATCATAAAAAAATCTGGACAAGTAAAGAATTCAGTGATCATTTGTCTCTAGATAGTGAAATTATAGGCTAGTATGTTGGTGTTTACTCACTGTCTTTCACATACTCATTTTTCCAAAATAATAATTTAGAACATGTTTTGGACTATTAAAAAATATAATGGTATATCTTAAATATCTTTTTATATCAATTAAAAATTCTTCTATAATATTTAAGTGGCTTATATTAATATACCACAAGTTAAAAAAGATTGTTATTAGACATTTAGGTTTTTTCATTGTTTTAAAAATAAGGACTGTTACATTTGAGGATATATTCATGCTGATTTACATCAACATAAATTCCAAGAAAGGGATTTGCTGGTTCAAAAAATACCTACTTTAAAAAGGTTTTTTGGTTTATACAGCCAATTGCCCTTCAGAAATGTTACAACATGAATTATCTCTAAGTAAAACCATATGAAATATGTCATTTTTATGTGGCACTGATGGTGGTCTTGTTTAATTAAAAACACCAACAACAAGTTTCCACTGTTAGAAAGTAGAAAAAAGGGAAGGAAAAAGACGATGGTCATAGAGCAGACACTGGAAAGATTGTTTTCAATATCAGGCCAAGACCTACTCTTACAGTTTGGAATAGACTTTCTTAGCAGACAAGGCAAATTATTATGATAGACCATAGGTGAGATTTTGCTTTGCCTTTTCAAAACTTCATTCTCTCAAAGCCCCTTTGCCCCCTACTTTTCTTTAATTTGCCTCTCTTACTTAGACATTCTTTCCTTCATAAATGGCACCACTGACATTTGGCCAGTTATCCTTGGAGGGTCTTTCCTATATGAGTTGGTTCAGGTCACAGGCCAGGGACAATGCTATCTTGGGATATTAACATGCATTTCACCGCTGACCCGTCAGCTGATCAGTTATAGGAATCCTGACATCACCTTGTATTTTACAACAGCTAATTTTTTAATCCACTAATCTAAAGCTTAATAGGAGCTATTTTTCTTCACTATTTAAGGACATAATGGGAGCTATTTTCCTTCACTATTTAACTGCTAACTTCTTATCACAAAATTATTAACTTCACAGAGTGTTGTCATAAATACAGTAGCCTATTATATATTACCTCTTATAATTCTCAAAATTTGGTACTAGATCGACAGCATCATGCTGGACACTTGTCAGGAATGTAAATTCTGAGACCATATTCTACTCCTACTGAATCAGAAACTTTGGGTGTAAGCTCCCCCAACCCGCTCTGTTTTAACAAGCCCTCCAGGATTCTGATGAGAACTGAAGTTGAAGAACCACAGATTTAAGACAATATTCAGGTTTCCAGGAGTCTTTGTTAGTCAAGATGATTTTGGAAGAATGAAATTTATTAGTAAGAAAGACCTCATCTCTCCACGTGTTCTAATTAGATGTGGCAAACCAAGCTTCAAAGATAACTTTAAAATATATGTAAGATGAACCACTTCTCACTGGGAGATAATAGGAAAACTGTTACTTCTGAAATTACTGGGGCTGAAAAGTTGTGTTTCTTATGAACATTTTGATGTTATACTCCTCATTTAGCTGAGTACAGCTGAAACCATGTTTCTCACTAGTCCTCCTTGTTTTCCCAGGGGTTAGCTGTACCCTCCCCACCAGGTTTCTGGTTATTACGAGTAAAAAGTTTGACATCATCATTCATTCAATTGGTTTCACTTGCAAAAACATAAAATACCCTGAGAGAAACTAACCTCATTAGCATTTCATCAGAAGCATTATCCAGTTAAGACAATAGGATGATTGTTTGATTTGTCAAGGAATCTTTGCTTGGGTTAAGAAACAAGGTTAATGTCTCCTTGGAAAAACGAGGTTGCTGCTAATATTTACAGGGAGTATGTAGCATATTGATTGTAAGACAAAACTGTTAAGGTAAGTGTGGCAAAAGATATATGTCGCTGCTATGCCGTACTTCTGAATCAGGTGAAAGGGTCCCAGGAAAAATCAACTACCCAGTGAGAACAAGGACCTCTTTTATCAGTCCATTTTCCTAGTCAGAACTTTCGTAAAGACCACAGAGGAAACTTTGGGAAGGCATAGGTTTGAGCAATAGAAGGAAAGGCAGTTAAATGAGGCAAGGGAGGGGCGAAGACTTGGTGCTTGAACTTCAGTGGGACCTGAGACTGTTCTGACAACTGCCCACACACTTTCAGCTCTCTAGGGTGTGGTCAGAGCTACTTCTCGCTACACTTATGGACTGAGGGAAGGAGGAGCCATGGCTACTGGAGGAAAAAGGAAAAAGGAAAGGAACTTTAGAGAGGTAAAAAGTGTGTTTTACTGCTCAACACTCCCCCTTGCTGTTTTGTTTGCCTGTTGTTTAGAAATGAAATGTATATGCATTTCATTTCTAAACAACAGTAGGTGAATAAAATTTAAAAAATCATATAAAATAATTCTATTTATCATATTATCATTCTAGTTTTCTCACCAATGAATATTTTCTCTCTTCAGAAATGTGTATAATATACTCAAGATAAATTTACCCATGATAAGTGCACAAATATCTGAGCTTAAGAATTGGTCTAAGTCTGGTAAAGAATAAACTATTTACAAAACATTACCCAGATTTCTCAGTTATTGAGAATATATTAGATTTAAATAAAGTGAACACATTTCTCAGAAATGTGTACAGAAAGGAAGCATAAATTGAGTGAAGATATACACAAGACCCATTTCATGGTTGGTTGTAGTTGAAAACATATGACTAGATAGGAATCAGTATCTATTTTATTAAAAAAGCACTCCTACAAAGTAAGCTTTTGAAAGTAGCAACATATAAAAGTGTTTGGACTATGTCTCAATGTATTAATAATTAATAAGTTAATGATTTAGCACAGTCAGGCATAATTCCATTATTAGGGCTGATTTTAATAATTAGATCATAGTACAAAGTCATTCATTTAACAAAAATGTAACAACTATGGGCATGCAGAAAGAAAGTAGTGAATTTAAAACTAAGGGTCTTTTATAATATTTATATCTTCTACTAAAAAAACAGAGAAAGATTTTACTCCCAAACTTGACTCAAATTCACCAGTCAGGCAAAGACTGAAACTCAGTGATAGAAGTCACTCACACTGTAGTAAAGCATTAACCATAAAAAGTCCAGGGTCAAGTTTGATCAGGAAAAGGAGCACTTTGTTTGTAGCCATCACTGAATTTCATTTGAAGCATAATCTGCATCATGGGAAATGATTGGCACAATCTACTGAAATCATCACATGATAAAAAGAATAAATTAAGTATTATACTTAAGAGAATAGAAAATCATATTTGAAAATAATTTTAAGAGAAAATTATATTTCTGAAGGCACATTAATGACAATATTCAAAATAGATCTTGATACACTGAAACTGAAACTGACTGGGTGCTGTAAAATCAGAAATTTTCAGTTTACTGAAGAGTGTCTGTTTGCTGAAGAACCGCTCATTTTTATACATTTCAATACAGATAGAGCTTGATTCTTTTCAATTATTCTATCCAAATAACAACTTCTATTAGTTATATAAAACTCTAGGATTGATTTTGGAAATTATCTATTGGGATTTTTCTGACCTGGAGTGAAGGGAAAAGAAACCAATATTAATTAGCAGAAAAAAGTTTCCCAATAAGTTTTTCACCATATTTAGCTCTTAAAATCAATGTTTATTGGTAGTTTGGGAAATCACCTCATAGGATGTATTAAAATTCATAAAATGTTTAAAAAGAAAATGGGCATTGATTTTTCGTCTGAAAGACGAGTGTCAAAATGAGACTTTTTGTTCTCAGTGATTTCAAGGTGCAACCCTTTCTATTAAACAATAATTTATGAATAAAAACTTAAAAATATCCTTGGAGGATAATCATAGTATGATTACCTTTTAACTTGTCATGAGGATAGCAGTGAAAACACATTTGAAATGTCCAGAATAATGCCTGAAATATAATAAAATCTTTCCTTCTCACATTCCTGGGGACAAGAACTCCTTCTTTAACTCTGTTCTTGTACATTTTGGACTTTCTATGAATACTTACTTAATTATTGACTGTTACGGCTATTAAAAAACAGCTTTGCATTGTAAGTGGCTCAGAAAGGAATTGGAAAAGCGGAAAGTCAGGCAGAGCATGACTGAGTAAAATGATCACAAGTCTAGTTTGGGTAACTTATCCAGATACTTGGTAACTATTCAGCATCTAGTTTCAAGGGATTATATCAGATAGACAATAGATTCAAGGGATTAAATCTGATAGAGTGCCCAAAGAACTATGGATGGAGGTTCATAACATTGTACAGGAGGTGATGATCAAAATAATCCTCAAGAAAAAGAATGCAGGAGGGACTAAGATGGCGGAGGAATAGGACGGGGAGTCCACACTCTCCCCAACAAATACACCAAAGGAATATTTAAATACCAAACAAACTCCATAAATCAACATCTGAATGCTGGCAGAGGTCTTCAGGCATCTGGAAAGACAGCCCGTTGCCGACGAAAGAAGGTAGGACCAAAGGAAAAAAAAAAGTAAAAAGAGGCAAAGAGGCAGGGACTGAGATTCATCTCGGAAGGGGAGCCTCGAAAGAGATAAAGGTTTTCGAACGTCAGGAAACATTCTCACTGGCGGATCTGAGAGATCTGAGGCGAATCTCAAAGAGCATAAAAGTCGGGACTTAGAAGCCGATAAATAGTTAAGCCCCTTGGAGAACGGAGCGGCGGCCGGTAGCCCCATCCCCCACGAGCCAGCGGACTGCTCAGGGAGGGGCGGGCCACGCTCTTAGGGGTAGGACTGAGATTGAACGCCTGGGGCAGACTGAGGGTCCTAACTAAGGGTGCTAACTGGAGATAGACCGCTGGGTAGCCTTCCCTAGGAAGACCCCCGCCAGGCTCGCATGTAGCCTTCCCGAGGAAGACCCCCGCCAGGCTCGCGCATAGCCTTCCCGAGGAAGACCCCTGCCAGGCTCCCGAACAGAACAAAGGGGAGCGGGGACACGGACCGCGGCGCGAGACAGCCGGGTGGAACAGGGAGGCTGCGGGCTACGGAGAGCGCCCCTGTGAGGCTTCTGCCCCCAAACCGCAGGCAGAATTGGGTGCTAGCCAAGACCTCTGGGGACTCTGGACAGTCGCCACCAGAATTCGGCGCTTCTCATATCTGAGAAAACGCCCCCAGCTGCACACTCAAAAAACCGAGCAGCTGGGCCGGGGGAGGGGAGAAGCCGCAGCCCCCAACTGCGTCACCAGAGTGCGCCGCCAGAGTCTGCCGCTACACATCTGAGAAGACACGCCCAGCTGCAGACAGAAAGAGCCGAGCGGGCTGGGCCGGGGAGAGGAGAAGCCACAGCCTCCAATTGCGTCATCAGAGTGCGCCGCCAGCAGAGAGCCTGAGCAGAGGGGGTGGGAAAAGCGCAGGCACCGCGAGCGGGGCAAACCCCAGAGCGCTGAATAGACACTGAAGGGGCCAGCAGAGGTTGCCAAATCAAGCAGGACAGACCGCTTAAGATTCCAACCAGGAAACTCTGACAAAACACTCATCCAACCCCTCCCATAGTGAGGGAACCCCACAATAAAGGGACAACACACCAAGATAAACAAGATGAAAAGGCAGAGAAATACCCAGCAAGTAAAGGACCAGGATAAATATCCCCTAGACCAAACAAAAGACGAAGAGATAGGTTGTCTACCTGACAAAGAATTCCAAATAATGATAGTGAAAATGATCCAAAACCTGGAAAATAAGTTGGAGTTGCAGTTCAGTAACCTGCAGGCGAGGATTGAGAAGATGCAGGTAAGCTTTAACAAGGACTTAGAAGAAATGAAAAAGAGTCAAAATACAATAAATAATGCAATAAATGAGATCAAAAACACCCTGGAGGGAACCAACAGTAGAATAACAGAAATAGAAGACAGGATAAGTGAAATAGAAGATAGAATGGCAGAAATAAATGAAACAGAAAGGAATAATGAAAAAAGAATTAAAAGAAATGAGGACAATCTCAGAGACCTCTGGGACAGTATTAAACGCACCAATATTCGAATCATAGGAATCCCAGAAGAAGAAGACAAAAAGAAGGACCATCAAAAAATTCTTGAAGAAATCATGGTTGAAAATTTCCCTAAATTGGGAAAGCAAATAACATCTCAGGTCCAAGAAACACAGAGGGTCCCAAATAGAATCAACCCCAAGCGGAGCACCCCAAGACACATATTAATCAAATTAACAAATATCAAATACAAAGACCAAATATTAAAAGCAGTGAGGGAGAAGCAAAAAATAACCCACAAGGGGAATCCCATAAGGATAACAGCTGATCTCTCAATAGAAACGCTTCAGGCCAGAAGGGAATGGCAGAGCATTCTTAAAGTCATGGAAGAAAACAAGCTACAACCCCGATTACTGTACCCAGCAAAAATTTCATTCAAATTTGAAGGAGAATTCAAAAGTTTTTCAGACAAGCAGAAATTGAGAGAATTCAGCAATACCAAACCAGTCCTCCAACGAATGCTAAAGGATCTTTCCTAGATAGGAAACACGGATGGGATATATAATCTTGATCCCAAAACAATAAAATAGAAGAAATGGCAACAGGATCATATTTATCAATAATTACCTTAAATGTAAACGGGCTGAATGCCCTAACCAAAAGACAAAGACTGGCCGATTGGATACAGAAACAAGACCCCTATATATGTTGTCTACAAGAGACCCACCTCAAATCTAGGGACACATATAGACTGAAAGTTAAAGGCTGGAAAAAGATATTTCATGCAAATAAAGACCAAAAGAAAGCAGGAGTGGCAATACTCATATCAGATAAAGTAGACTTTAAAATAAAGGCAGTGAAAAGAGATAAAGATGGACATTACATAATGATCAAAGGATCAAGCCAGGAAGAAGAAATAACAATTATAAATATTTATGCACCCAACATAGGAGCACCACAATATGTAAGGCAAATGCTAACAAGTATGAAAGAGGAAATTAACAACAACACAATAATAGTGGGAGACTTTAATACACCACTCACACCAATGGATAAATCAACTAAACAGAAAAGTAACAAGGAAATTCAAACTTTAAATGATACAATAGACCAACTAGACCTAATTGATATCTATAGGTCACTCCACCCCAAAACAAGGAATTTCACTTTTTTTCTCAAGCGTACACGGGACCTTCTCCAGGATAGATCACATCCTGGGCCATAAATCTAGCCTTGGTAAATTCAAAAACATTGAAATCATCCCAAGCATCTTTTCTGATCACAATGCAGTGAGATTAGATATCAATTACAGGAGAAAACCATTCAAAACCTCCAGCATATGGAGGCTCAACAACACACTGCTGAATAACCAACAAATCACAGAAGAAATCAAAAATGAAATTCAGTTATGCATGGAAACGAATGAAAATGAAAACACAACAGCCCAAAACCTATGGGACACTGTGAAAGCAGTGCTAAGGGGAAGGTCCATAGCAATTCAAGCTCACCTCAGGAAACAAGAAAAAAATCAAATAAATAACCTTACTTTACACCTAAAGCAACTAGAAATGGAAGAAATGCAGAAGCCCAGGTCTAGTAGAAGGAAAGAAATCTTAAAGATCAGGGCAGAAATAAATGCAAAGCAAACAAAAGAGACCATAGCAAAAATCAACCAAGCCAAAAGCTGGTTCTTTGAGAAGATAAATAAAATTGACAAACCATTAGTCAGACTCATCAAGAAACAAAGGGAGAAGAACCAAATCAACAGAATTAGAAATGAAAACGGAGAGATCACAACAGAAAACACAGAAATACAAAGGATCATAAGAGACTATTATCAGCAGCTATATGCAAATAAACTGGACAACCTGGATGAAATGGACAGATGCCTAGAAAAGTACAACTTTCCAAGACTAAACCAGGAAGAGATAGATAATCTTAATAGACCCATCACTAGCACAGAAATTGAAACCATAATCAGAAATCTTCCAAAAAACAAAAGCCCAGGGCCAGATGGCTTCACAGCTGAATTCTACCAAAAATTTAGAGAAGAGGTAACACCTATTCTACTCAAACTCTTCCAGAAAATTGCAGAGGAAGGTCAACTTCCAAACTCATTCTATGAGGCCACCATCACCCTAATTCCAAAACCCGACAAAGATGCCACAAAAAAAGAAAACTACAGGCCAATATCACTGATGAAATTAGATGCAAAAATCCTCAACAAAATTCTAGCAAATAGAATCCAACAACACATTAAAAAGATCATACATCATGATCAAGTAGGCTTTATCCCAGGGATGCAAGGATTCTTCAATATTCGCAAATCAATCAATGTAATACACCACATTAACAAATTGAAAAATAAAAATCACATGATTATCTCAATAGATGCAGAGAAAGCCTTTGACAAAATTCAACATCCATTTATGATAAAGACCCTCCAAAAAGCAGGAATAGAAGGAACATTCCTCAACATAATAAAAGCTATATATGACAAACCCACAGCAAACATTATCCTCAATGGTGAAAAACTGAAATCATTCCCCCTGAAGTCAGGAACAAGACAAGGGTGCCCACTCTCACCACTACTTTTCAACATAGTTTTGGAAGTCTTGGCCACAGCAATCAGAGCAGATAAAGAAATCAAAGGAATCCAGATTGGAAAAGAAGAAGTAAAACTCTCTCTGTTTGCAGATGACATGATCCTCTATATTGAAAACCCTAAAGACTCTACGAGAAAATTACTAGAGCTAATCAGTGAATATAGCAAAGTTTCAGGATACAAAATCAACACACAGAAATCCCTGGCATTCCTATACACTAACAGTGAGAAATCAGAAAGAGAAATTAAGGAAACAATTCCATTCACCATCGAAACAAAAAGAATAAAATACTTAGGAGTATTTCTACCTAAAGAAACAAAAGACTTGTATATAGAAAACTATAAAACACTGATGAAAGAAATCAAAGAGGACACAAACAGATGGAGAAATGTGCCGTGTTCGTGGATTGGAGGAATCAATATAGTGAAAATGAGTATACTACCCAAAGCAATCTATAGATTCAATGCAATTCCTATCAAGCTACCAGAGGTCTTTTTCAGAGAATTAGAACAAATAATTTCACAATTTGTATTGAACTACAAAAAACCTCGTATAGCCAAAGCAATCTTGAGAAAGAAGAATGGAACTGGAGGAATCAACCTGCCTGACCTTAAGCTATACTACAAATCCACAGTCATTAAGACAGTATGGTACTGGCACAAAGACAGAAATATAGATCAATGGAACAAAATAGATAGCCCAGAGATAAATCCACGCATCTATGGACACCTTATCTTTGACAAATGAGGCAAGAATATACAATGGAGGAAATACAACCTCTTTAACAAGTGGTGCTGGGAAAACTGGATAGCCACTTGTAAAAGAATGAATCTAGAACACTTTCTAACACCATACACAAAGATAAATTCAAAATGGATCAAAGATCTAAGCATAAGACCAGAAACTATAAAACTCCTAGAGGATAACATTGGGAAAACACTCTCTGACATCAACCAAAGCAGGATCCTACATGACCCACCTCCCAGAATACTGGAAATAAAAGCACGAATAAACAAATGGGACCTAATTAAAATTAAAAGCTTCTGCA
Source organism: Antilocapra americana (assembly GCA_007570785.1). Classification (NCBI taxonomy): domain Eukaryota; kingdom Metazoa; phylum Chordata; class Mammalia; order Artiodactyla; family Antilocapridae; genus Antilocapra; species Antilocapra americana. Next base: position 42,227,005 of record ML663009.1, on the reverse strand, counting down.
CTGCAAAGGAAACTATAAGCAAGGTGAAAAGACAGCCTTCAGAATGGGAGAAAATAATAGGCAATGAAGCAACAGACAAACAATTAATCTCAAAAATATACAAGCAACTCCTGCAGCTCCATTCTAGGAAAATAAACGACCCAATCAAAAAGTGGGCCAAAGAATTGAACAGACGTTTCTCCAAAGAAGACATAAAAATGGCTAACAAACACATGAAAAGATGCTCAACATCACTCATTATCAGAGAAATGCAAATCAAAACCACAATGAGATATCACTTCACACCACTCAGAATGGCTGCAATCCAAAAATCCACAAGTAATAAATGCTGGAGAGGATGTGGAGAAAAGGGAACCCTCTTACACTGTTGGTGGGATTGCAAACTAGTACAGCCTCTATGGAAAACAGTGTGGAGGTTCCTTAAAAAACTGCAAATAGACCTGCCATATGACCCAGCAATCCCACTGTTGGGCATATATACTGAGAAAACCAGAATTGAAAGAGACACGTGTACCCCAGTGTTCATTGCTGCTTTATTTACAATAGCCAGGACATGGAACCAACCTAGATGCCCATCAACTGACTAATGGATAAGAAAGCTGTGGTACATATACACAATGGAATATTACTCAGCATTAAGGAAAAATTCATTTGAATCAGTTCTACTCAGATGGACGAAACTGGAGCCCATTATCCAGAGTGAAGTAAGCCAGAAGCAAAAACAACAATACAGTATATTAACGCATATATATGGAATTTAGAAAGACGGTAACGAGAACCCAGCATGCGAGACAGCAAAAGGAATGCAGATGTATAGAATAGACTCAGGGCCTCTGTGGATGAGGGAAAGGGTGGGATGATATGGGAGAATGGCATTGAAACTTGTTAATTATCATATGTCTAAGCAATAGCCGGCTCAGGATTGATGCTTGGGACTGGTGCAACGAGATTTCCCTGGGGGAGGGAGGAGGGAGGGGGGTTCTGGAAGGGGAGCATATGTAAACCCATGGTGATATCATGTCATTGTTTGGCAAAACTAATAAAAAAAATGTTAAAAAAAGAAAAAGAAAAAGAATGCAAGAAGGCAAAATGGTTGTCTGAGGAGGCCTTGTTACAAATAGCTGAGCAAAGAAGAGAAGTTAAAGGCAAAGGAGAAAAGGAAAGATATCCATCTGAATGCAGAGTTCCAAAGAATAGCAAGGAGAGATAAGAAAGCCTTCCTAAGTGAACAATGCAAAGAAATAGAGGAAGACAATAGAATGGGAAAGACTAGAGATCTCCCCAAGAATATTAGAGATACCAAGGGAACATATCACGCAAAGTTCGGCTCAATAAAGGACAGAAATGGTAAGGACCTAACAGAAGCAGGAGAGATTAAGAAGAGGTGGAAAGAATACACAGAAGACCTGTACAAAAAAGACATTAATGATCCAAATAACCGTGATTGAGTGATTACTCAGACATCTTGGAATGCCTTCGCAAGTGGGCCTTAGGAAGCATCACTATGAACAAAGCTAGTAGAGATGATGGAATTCTGGCTGAGTTATTTCAAATCCTAAAAGACTATGCTGTGAAAGTGCTGCACTCAATATGCTAGCAAATTTGGAAAAGTAAGCAGTGGCCACAGGACTGGAAAAAGGCAGTTTTCATTCCAATCTCAAAGAAAGGCAATGCAAAAGAATGTTAAAACTACCTCAAAATTGGACTCATTTCACATGCTAGCAAGGTATTGCTCAAAATCCTCCAAGCTAGGCTTCAACAGTATGTGAACCAAGAACTTCCAGATATTCAAGTTGGATTTGGAAAAGGCAGAGGAACCAGATATCAAATTGCCAACATCCATTGGATCATAGAAAAAGCAAGAGAGTTTCAGAAAAACATCTATTTTTGCCTCATTGACTAGGCTAAAGCTTTTGGCTGTGTGGATCACAACAATCTGTGGAAAATTCTTCAAGAGACAGGAATACCAGACCATCTGACCTGCCTCCTGAGGAGTCTGTATCTAGATCTGGAAGTTAGAGTTAGAACAGTTAGAACCGGACATGGAACAACTGTCTGGTTCCAAGTTGAAAAAGGAGTATGTCAAGGCTGTATATTGTCATCCTGTTATTAACTTACATGTATGCATCATGCATGATGAAGCACAAACTGGAATCAAGATTACTGGGAGAAATATCACTAACCTCAGATATGCAGATAGCACCACCCTTATGGCAGAAAGCTAAGAGGAACCAAAGAACCTGTTAATGAAGGTGAAAGAGGCGAGTGAAAAAGAGGATTTAAAATGCAGCATTCAAAAAATGAACATCCTGGCATCAAGTCTCATCACTTCATAACAAATAGATGTGGAAGCAATGGAAACAGTGATAGACTTTATTTTCTTGGGCTCCAAAATCACTGCAGATGGTGACTGCAGCCATGAAATTAAAAGATGCTTGCTCCTTGGAAGAAAAGTTATAACCAACCTAGACAGCATATTAAAAAGCAGAGACATTCCTTTTCCAACAAAGGTTCATATAGTCAAAGCTATGGTTTTTCCAGTAGTCATGTATGGATGTGAGTTGGAATATAAAGAAGGCTGAGCACTGAAGAATTGATGCTTTTGAACTGTAGTGTTAGAGAAGACTCTTGAGACCCCCTTTGAGTGCAGGGAGATCAAGCCAGTCAACCCTAAAAGAAATCAACCCTGAATACTCTTTGGAAGGACTGATGCTGAAGCTTCAATACTTTGGCCACCTGATGTGAAGAACTGACTCATTTGAAAAGACCCTGATGCTTGGAAAGATTGAAGGCAGACGGAAAAGGGGATGACAGAAGAAATGGACATGAGTTTGAGGACGCTCCAGGAGATGGCAAAGGACAGGCAAGCCTGGTGTGCTGCAGTCCATGGGGTTGTAAAAGTTGGACAAAACTGAGCAACTAAACAACAACAAAAGCATATAAGGCTTTGGTTGGAAACAAATTGCATAAGTTCATGGGATTTATGTGGTTATGTCAGCTATTTTGGGGGCTGTGAGAACGAAGTTTTTTTTTTCCCCCAACTCCCTTATGTTTAATAAGTCTCATAATTTTTTGGTTTTGTTTTTTGGGTTTTTTTTTACTGAGAAATTCAACTAATTCACATACCCTGAAGACACACATACCCAAACCCACAAATATAGACAAAATATATTTATTAATTACACGTATATAAACTAGATTGTACACACATATATATGAACGTTGTTGTTGAGTTGCTAAGTCATGTCCAACTCTTTGCAACTCCCTGGACTGCAGCACGCCAGTCTTCCCTGTCCTTCACTATCTCCTGGAGTTTGCCCAAACTTATGTCCATTGCATCAATGATGTCATCCAACCATCTCACCCTTTGTATACAAATTAAATACATATATACTAAACATATAAACGAAATAAAAACTACATACATATATATATATAAAATTGTATATATAAACTCTACTATAATGTAAAAGTAAACTATGTCAATATCTATGTCCATGTCATATGTTTATCTACATATTCATTATAACTGGATGTTGGCAAGGTGCCAGGAATTGTGCTAGCGATATAAGATGAATAAAATATAGTTCTGCCCTCATGAAATAGATAAAGAAATATATAATATAGTGTTTATATCTGACATAACAGACATGTAACAAAGAGAAATAATGATAGAGAATAGAGCAGTCCTGCATAATAGGTTTTTGGACACAGCTTATATGGCTTTCACTTCTTGGCCTTTGGCTAAGATCCAGTGTAGTACGGGGGCTTCCCTTGTGGCTCAGTGGTAAAGAATCTGCCTGCCAGTGCAGAAGATGCGAGAGATGCAGGTTCAATCCCTGGGTTAGGAAGATCTGCTGGAGTAGGGAAATGACAACCTGTTCCAATATTGTTGCCTGAAAAATTCCACGGACAGAGGAGCCTGGCAGGCTACAGTCCATGGGGCCACAGAGAGTTGAACATGACTGAGTGACTGAGCACACAAGGCTTAATAGGATATGTGACAATAAACTTTTATGATGATTAGTAGCTCATCAGAAAGAAAAGGATTGGACAGGGATCAAAAGAATAACATGGTAAAAGTCATGACAGTATGACAGCACATGGCTTGCTTTTGGGTGGAGATGCATGACCATGGCTTGAACAAAGAAATTTGTGTTGAGAGGGTTGTAATAGTAGAAGATGAACCTGAAAATGAACTGAAAAATTGCCTACCCTGAGCTAAAAATGGTTGGTAGTATAATCCAGAGGCAGATATGCTGTAGGCAAGGTGAATGAAAAATTGCCTTTCTTTCAGAAATTTAAATTGGAAATTGAAAGGGACATAAACAAGCAGACTTAAGGTTAAGACTGATTGTGAAGAGAAGTCTAAACTGTTGCATCTCAAATTGTAATATGTATAAGACTGGCCTGGAGACCTTGAAAGAATGCAGATTATGACTTGGTGTGTCTGGGGAAGCCTAGGCTGCTGGCTTGTAGGCCATGCTTGGAGCAATGAGGGATGACACTAAGACAACTGAGAATTCAGTCTGGTATGAATGGTCCATAGTGGGCTAACTGGGATCGGCCTCTACGTGGACCATTAGGCCTTCCTGAACTTCTTGGGATGTGGAGCTGAATTAGCACGAGGAGTAGACACAGATGTGAGACAGTGGCTAAGATGACAGAGTAGAAAGACCCTGAGCTTAGCTCCTTTTGTGAGCACAGCAAATCACTACTATCTGCAGCCAACCATCTTTGAAAAAGACTGGAACCTACTAGAAAAGATCTTCTACATCTGAAGACACAAAGAAGGAACCACAATGAGACAGGTAGGAGGGGTGGACTTGAGATAGTATCGAATCCCATATCCCTGGGTAGGCAAGCCACAAACTGGAGAGTAATTATTTGCAGAGGTTGTCCCATAAGAGAGTTCTGAGCCCCACACTGGGCTCCTACACTGGGAAAATAAGACCCCAGAGCATTTGGATTTGAAAGCCAATGGAACTAATTTTGGGAACCCCACGGGATTGGGGGAAATAGAGACTTCAAACTTAAAGGGTGCCCCCAAAATTTCATGCACACTGGTATCCATGACAAGAGCAGAAATTTGACAGGAGCCTGGGTCAGATCTACTTGCTGTTCTTAGAAAGACTCGTGGAGAGTCAGAGATGCAGTTGCATCTTACTCTGGGGACATAAACACTGACGTCAGTTATACTAGACAACATTTTATCATATGAACACTTCTGCTGGTGGCTGCCATCTTAGTTCATTAGTGCCAAGACATGGCCTCACCCAACAGCCTCTAGGTGCCAGTGCTTGAATGTCTCAGGCTGACCAACTAATTGGGCAGTGTCACAGCCCCACCCATCAGCAAACAGGCTTCCTGAGCCCACAGATGTCCCTAAGCATGACCCTACCCACCAGAGCACCAAACCACAGTTCTACCCTTCAGTGGGCAAACACTGACCCTTCCCTCCAGGAAGCCTGAACTAGCTTCTAGACCAACCTCACACATCAGGTGGAAGATACCAGTTACAAAACAAAACAAAAATATAATCCCACAGCTTGCAGACTCAGCACATTTACAGCAGGTCACAACCTACCCTTGGACAAGCTGAGTCCTGACCTTGTCCATGAGTAGTAGCTCATGAAAATTTTGGGACACCCCAGACCCTATATCCAACTGTATCAGGAATTGGCCAATCCCTACCAACAATCTTTGGAATCCCTAGACCCTCTACCCAGATTCCAGGAAACTGCTCTATCTGCCAGTAGTCCAGGACCAACCCCATGACCTGGCATTGAACTTCATTGGGCAGACAACAGCTCTGAAGTCTTCAGGACCCTGACTTTGCCCAGCAGTGAGCTAGTAGTAACCCTAGGGCCCTCTAGGGTTCTTCAGCCAGCCACCTTTTGACCAGGTCCCATTAAACAGCAGCCAACAGCATCCACACAAGCAGAGTTTGTTAACCAATCAGTCTAGGAGCCAACCAAGTCTACCAGGTTGCCAATATTGCCATCTACAACAGAAGGACTCACACAACTCTTAATACTCATATGTAGATATTTCATCCAAAAGAGGCAGAATGGAAATTCTTTCTAGTGCATATGGAACATTCTCCAGGATAGATCACATGTTAGACCACAAAACTAATCTCGGTAAATTAAAAAATTAAGTTGTATCAAGCATCTTTTCATACAATGCCCTGATAGTAGAGATTAACTACAAGAAAAAAGAAACTGCAAAAAATACAAATACAGGGACTTATCCTATGGTCCAGTGGTTAAGAATCTGCCTTGTACACAGAGGATGTGGGTTCAATCCCTGGTTGGGAAACTACAATCCCACATGTTGTGGAGCAACTAATACTGTGTTCTGCAACTATTGAACCCACCTGCCACAACTAGGGGGTCTGTGTGCCACAATGAAAGATCCCACATAATGAGACATAGGTTCTGCATGCCACAACTAAGACCCGACATAGCCAAATAAATACAAACCTGTAAAGCTAATCAGTATGCTTCTAAATAATCACTGGATGACTGAAGAAGTTAAGGAAGAAATTTTAAAAACACATAGATAATAGTGACAACAAAAACATGATGATTCAAAATGTATAAGTGCAGCAAAAGCATTTCTGAGGGAAGTTTATAGCAATACAAGAAAAATCTCAAATAACCAAGCTTATCTTAAACCTAAAACAACTAGAGAAATAACATAAAAGCCCAATGTTAGTAGAAGGAAAAAATAATAAAGATCAGAGCAGTAATAAATGACACAAAATCTAAAACCTTACAGAAGATGAGTGGAACTAAAAGCTGCTTCTTTGAAAAGGTAAAACTGATAAACCTTTCACCAGACTCATCAAAAATAAAAGAAAGACAGAAATCAATAAAATCAGAAATGATTAGAAGCTACAACCAACACCGTAAATAAAGCTGAGCATTGAAGAATTGATGCTTTTGAACTGTGGTGTTGAAGACTCTTGAGAATCCCTTGGACAGCAAGGAGATCAAACCAGTCAATCCTAAAGGAAATCAGTCCTGAATAGTCACTGGAAGGACTGATGCTGAAGCTGAAGCTCCAATACTTTGGCCACCTGATGCAAAGAACTGACTGATTAGAAAAGACTCTGATGCTGGAAGAGATTGAAGGCAAGAGGAGAAGCAGATAACAGAGGATGAGATAGTTGGATGGCATCACAGACTTGATGGACATGAGCATGAGCAAGCTCTAGGAGTTGGCGACGGACAGGGAAGCCTGGTGTGTTGTAGTCCATGGGGTCACAAAGAGTCTGACATAACTGAGCTACTGAACTGAATTGAATTGAACAACCAACACCACAGAAATACAAAAGATCATAAGTCTAGTATGAACAACTATATGTCAATAAAATAGACAACCTAGAATAAGTGGACAATGTCTTAGAAATGTTCAATCTCCTAAGACTTAATCTGGAAGACATAGAAAATATGAACAGAGAAATTACCAGTAATAAAATTGAATCAGTAATTAAAAAGATTTAAATGAACAAAAGTCCAGGACCAAATGGATTCATAGGTGAATTCTACTAAACATTTAGAGAAGCATTAACACCTAATCTTGTGAACTATTCTAAAAAATTTTCAGAGGAAGGACATTTCCAAAAGCATTCTATGAGATGATCCTAATTCCAAAACCAGACAAAGATATCTAAGAAAAAAAAGAAAGAAAAGAAAATTAGAGGCCAATATCACTGATGAGCATGAATGAAAAATCCTCAATAAAATACTAGCAAACCAAATGTAATAGTAAGTTAAAAGGATCATATACCCTTATCATGTGGGATTGGTCTGAGATATAAGGATTTTTAAATATACACAAATTAACTAATGTGATATACCACATTAACAAATTGAAGAGTAAAACTATATGATCATATCAATAGATACAGAAAAAGCTTTTGATAAAGTTCAACATCCATTTATGACAAAAACTCTCCAGAAACTGTGTATAGAGGAAACCTACCTCAACATAATAAAGGCCATATATGACTGAACTACAGCTAACATTATACTCAATGGTGAAAAGATGGAAGCATTTTCTCTAAGATCAGGAACAAGACAAGAATGTACATTCTTACCATTTTTATTCAACATAGTTTGGAAGTCCTTGCCACTACAATCATAGAAGAAAATGAAATAAAAGGGATTCACATTGGAAAGGAAGAAGTAAAACTGCTACTGTTTTGTAGACAACATGAATCTGTAAATAGAAAACTACTAACCTCAGCAGTGAATTTGGTAGGGGTGCAAGATACAAAGTTAATATACAGAAATTTCCTGCATTTCTCTACACTAACAATGAAACATCAGTAAGAAAAATTAAGGAAACAATCCCATTTACCATTGCATTAAAAATATTAAACTACCTAGGAATAAACTTACTTAAGACAGCAGAAGACCTGTACTCTAAAATCTTTAAGATATTGAAGAAATTGAAGCTGACACAAACAGATGGAAAGATACAGTGTTCTTGGATTGGAAGAAACAGTATTTCTAAAATGACCATATTACCCAAGGCAGTCTACATATTAAATGCAATTCCCTATCAAGTTACCAATAATGGCATTTTTCATAGAAGTAAAACAAATAATTTTAAAATTTGCATCGAAACACAAAATCCCACATAGCAAAACATTCTTGAGAAAGAAGAACAGAACTGGAGGAAACATACTCCTTGACTTCAGGCTATACTACAAAGCTATGGTAATTAAAATAGTATGGTACTTGCACAAAGACAGACACAGAGACAAATGCAACAGGATAGAAAGCCCAGAAATAAACACACACCTATGATCAATTAATCTATGATAAAAGAGACAAGAATATACAATGGAATTCTTCCAATAAGTGGTGCTGGTGCTGGGAAAACTGGACAGCTACAAGTAAAGGAATGAAATCAGAACAACCCCTAACATATACAAAAATAAACTCAAGGTGGATCAAAGGCTTAAATGTAAGACCAACTACTATAAAACTCCTAAAGGAAAACATAGGCAAAATATTCTCTGACAAAAATTGCATCAATATAATTTTCGATTCCTCTCCTAAAGTAAAGAAAATAAAAGCAAAAAGTAGATTAATGGGATCTAGTTAACCTTAAAACCTTTTGCACAGCAAAGGAAACTATTGAAAAAATCAAAAGACATCCTACTAAATGGGAGAAAATATTTGGAATTATACAACTGTTAACAGATCAATATCCAATGTACATAAATAGCTCGTACAATCAACATCACAAAAATTCCCCTAAAATCTGATTAAAAACGAAGAACTATATTGACATTTTTCCAAAGAAGAAATGCAAACGGCCAACAGGCATATGAAAAGGTGCTCAACATCACTAATCTTCAGGGAGATGCAAATCAAAACCACAATGAAGTATCACTTCACATCTGTCAGAACTGCTGTCATCAAAAAGAACACAAAGAACAAATGTTGGTGAGGATGTAGATAAAAGGGAACCCTTGTATTCTATTGGTGGGGATGTAAATTGGTGCAGTCGCTGTGGAAAACAGTATGGAGGTTGCTCAAAAAATTAAAATTAGAACTGCTTTATTTCTCAACAATTCCACTCCTGGGTATATATGCGAAAAAGACCAAAAACACTAGTTTGAAAAGATACATGTGCCCCAGTGTTCATAGCAGCATTATTTAAAATCGCCAAGATGTGGAAGCAACCTAAGTGACCATCAAAGGTGACCATCAACAGGTAAATGTGCAAAAGAGGTCTGATATACATACACAATAGAATACTACTCAGCCATTAAAAAAATGAAATTTTGCCATTCTCAGCAACATGGATAGACTTGGAGGGCATTATGCTACCTGAAATAAGTTGGACAGAGAAAGACAAAAGGTATCGTTTATATGTGTAATCTAAAAAATATAACAAATAGTGACTATAGCAAAAAGGAAACAGGTTCACAGATAGAACAAACTAGTGGTTACCAGCAGGGAGAGCATGGGAGAGAAAATACTGAGAGGGGAAAGTGGGAAGTACAAATTATTGGGTATAAGATAGGCTCAAGGATGTTTTGTACAATGTGGTGAATATAGCCAATACTTTGTAATAACTGTAAATGGAAAGTAATCTTTAAAATTGTATGTATATATAAAAAGAAATAGATACAGAGGCAAGCAGAAAATGTTAGAAAAAATTATTAAAATTTCACGATGGGAGCAGTATCATATAATGAATGATTATTGTTGCTGTGAAGAAAGCTGAGCACGGAAGAATTGATGCTTTTGAACTGGTGTGTTGGAGAAGACTCTTGAGAGTCCCTTGGACTACAAGAAGATCCAGCCAGTCCATCCTAAAGGAGATCAGTCCTGGGTGTTCACTGGAAGGACTGATGTTGAAGCTGAAACTCCAATACTTTGGCCACCTGATGGGAAGAGTTGGATCATTGGAAAAGACCCTAGTGCTGGGAAGTACTGGGGGCAGGAGGAGAAGGGGATGACAGGATGACATGGCTGGATGGCATCACCGACTCGATGGACATGAGTTTGGGTTGACTCTGGCAGTTGGTGATGGACAGGGAGGCCTGGTGGGCTATGATTCATGGGGTCTCAAAAAGTCGGACAGGACTGAGCAACTGAACTGAACTGATTGTTGCTGTGGTTTTAGTTGCTAAGTTGTGTCCAAATCTTTTATGTCCCCGTGGACTGTAGCTCACCAGGCTCCTCTGCACATGGGATTTCCCAGGCAAAAATATTGAAATGAGTTGCCATTTCCTTTCTCCAGGGGACCTTTCTGACCCAGGGATCAAACAGGCATCTTGAGCATTGCAGGCAGACTCTTTACCACTGAGCCACCAGGGAAACTATTAGTGATTCAAAAAATTTTTGCTGGTACTAAAATAACATGATGAAGATTAGTAAAACTTTTTTTCCAAAATACGTGAGTGTACTGTGGGATAGGGTGATGTTTACATGTTGTACTTTTGCAAATGACAGACTGTTACTAATCCTGTGCCATATGCCCAGTGCTTTGAAATTAAGCTTTGATCCACTTTCAGTTGATTGATGTTTTCTTATTCTTTGAACTCCAGAGTCTTCCCATGACCTTGATACTCAGACGGCTCTCTGCCACTCATCTCTCCTAGTCTTCATCTATCAAAATAAACTAATGTTTTAGTATTCTGCATTTTATTCCACTTCTTCAATTACCCTGTTGACATAGAAGACATCCTGAAATGGCTGGCCCTCACTGTGTCTAAGCAAATCTCCCCACAAGCGCTGTGAATTCCATCTTTCTTCCCCTGTTTCAGGATTTAGCTTCTTTGGTCACTTCACCCTCTCCTTGTATTTTAAATCTCTCTCTTCAAAGAGTCTTTTCCATCTCCATTCAAATATATTCCAATATCTTTATGTCAAGAAGAGTCTCTCTGGAAGTTCCCTTCATCTACTGCCCTCTTGTCTTTCTTTTACACTATATTTGACGTGTCCTCAGCCAGGTGGCTCAGTGGTAAAGAATCGAGATGTAAAATATGTGGGTCTTAGCCCTGGGTCATGAAGAACACCTGAAGAAGGAAATGGCAACCCGCTTCAGTATTCTTGCTTGGAAACTTCCATGGACAGAGGAGCCTGGCAGAAACTTCCTGGACAGAGGACCCCCCATGGGGGTCCCAAAGGGTAGGACATAACTGAGTATGCGTGCATGGACGCACACACTTCACAGTCATGTCATTAAGCCACTGAAATGTGGATTTATATCCCCCTCCCAAAATGACTTAAGTGAAATGACTCTTGCCAAGTCACTGATGAACTATTAAATGACATGGGCAGTTAAATACTTATTCTACTTGACTTTTGGTTTATTTTAATGTCAAAGTGTCCTTTCTCTCTCATAAGAGGCTCCTTTACTTGCCTCCGGTGAGAGCACTTTCATTCCTTTTTGACTTTGATTAAGTTCCTCCTTAGACTTTTAAATTTTTTCCACTTAGTCTCTAAAATTTGCTTCCCAGGTATAAAGCATGTGGATATTATATATATTTTAGGGCTCTTAAGAATAACGAGGATTGTAGTAATGTAATTGGATAGTACTGACATAGTTTGAAATCAATAACTAGAACTAGTAGAGGAAGTAGGGTTGTTAGAACTTTAGCTTTGGAATCAGACTTCCTGTGTCCCACTTGGGCCACTGTTCAGCTTGTGGCTTTGGGGAAATTCCTCGACCTGTTTTCCTTTATTTCGTCATCTGTAAGATAGAGATCACAGTAATACCTGCTTCATAATGTATTCAGTGATGTGGTATACTTAAAGCACTTAGTACATACAGTACCTGGTAAATAAGTTCTTAATTATTATTAGCTATTTTTATCTTATTACTCATTTGGCCATAAATTGTCCCTAAACCAGCTTTAATGATCCATTTGACATTTATTGACTGACCCCAAGCCTTTCCAAACTTTAATTAAATTTTTTTTCTAATTTTTTTCTTTGAGTAGCCAATCTTTTAAAAGAATTTGAATAATGTGAACACACTTGCAGTTTCTAATTCATTTTTCTCCGATCTCTTCTGCTGAGTGAAGCACATGCCTCCATTCTATTGTTTACTTTTGTAAAAAAGTCAGGGATACTCTCATTTTTGGAATTTTTGAAACCACTCAACAGGAATGTAGGGTGGTAAATATGCACTAGAACTGGGAACCAGAAGCTGAGATTCACATCCATGCTCATCCACCAACTTGTCATATGACTTTGGTCAACACCTACCCTTCTGGGCTTTAGTTTCTACAATTGAAAAATGAAAATATATGCTTCTAATATAAAACACATAACAAAAACATCTAAAATTATGAATTGTGAAAATTTGTAAATTTCAAAATTATAAACACTCTACAAATATGAGATGTTCCTAAAACTGCTTTATTTACAATATCCTTTAGCATGTTGATAATGTAAATTTTGGTTATTATCACAAAATAAGTTTATATACTTTATGGCTCATTTATCTATGTAACTTCCTGTCTTCACTTAATCTGGCTGTTATTTCTAGGCCTTTGCTTGCCCCTAGTTCTCTACTCCAATGGTTTTGAGTATTTTCATCTCAAGCCTTCAAAATTTTTCAAGTAATGATTTTCTCTTCTGTCTTTATGGCACATTGAAAGAAAAATCAAAACAAATACTGTCTTTAGAGACATATAACTAAAAACAAAAAGCCCAAACCTAAAATAACAATAAAAGCCATAGCTATTAGTTAAAAGCATTGCCTCTTGAAAACAAAATCATGCCTCTTCTTGTTTAAAATTGGCAGAGGAAAAAAATACAGGCCGATTGGTGCAAGTACATTTTCAGTAAACACATTCTTTCTTAGAGGACAATATTGGATGATGAATTTCCACCTAGTATCTAAGCCAATCCTAATTACACTGGCACTAAGGATATTTTCACAGTTGATTCAAATTTGGATTGCATATGACTGTGCCACTTTGTTTTGTGTTATGTGTAATCAACTGAATGAACAAAATATGAACTACATTTAACACATGCAGTTTAACCAGGAGGAAGATGATTCTGCCAGTGGTGACTAAGATTTATCTCTGATAGGTTTCAGTCAGATAAACTTAGAAGCTTATAATTTTCTACCAATTTAAGCCAAGTTTTCTCCAATGAAAAGTGCATTGGGGGTGGGTGGGTGGAGCTCCTCTGTTAACTTTGCATTCACAATTTGCCAGTGTGGGAATTTATGCATTTGCACTTCATGTTCAGTTTTTTTTTTTTTTAATGCAAGAACAATGTCATGAACTTTAAATGGGTCATAGTTTTCTTCCATCTTTTCCTTAGCTTATAACTTACCAAAATATTTGGATGTTTTGCAAAGATTATTAAATGGAACTTTTGTCTTTAGTCATGTATTTCTTATTTGCAGAGAATCTTATTTGCTCTTTCTCCAGCTGGAAATTATCTCTCTCATATACTTTTATTTTTGGAGCTCTTTTATGGCATGTTTCACTTCCTGTTTTAACATAGATACTTATAGATATTTATTTTTCCCATTATAATGTAAAACTTAGACTTTTATATAGACTTGAGAAAAGATGCTGTATACACACAATACTTCCAGTATCTTGAATGGATGAAGTGCTTAAAAGATAGAATACATAAATAAGTCAATAAATATCTGCATTGAATAACAGCAACAAGAAATTAATAGTACCTGAGAGGAGACAGAAAGATCTAGTGAAAAATGTCTCTTGACTTGAGTAAAAAACCAAGCATTGCTGTTTTCTGGTTACAAAGGAGTCTAAGAGTTGTTGTGATCTTAGGCAACATGCTTATTCTGTTTTTTTCTTTAAATTATTAGGGTATAATTTACAATGCTTTTTTAGTTTTAGGTGTACAGCATAGTGTGTATTTTTTTTTTAATTTTATGTCTATCTCCCAAGGGGTGATAAGAAGCTCTAAGTCAGGAAATATATGTAAGGGTGTTTGTTAACTTAAAAATGCTATATAAATGTAAGAATCAAACCATATATGAAGGGGAATCTGGAGCTTTTGTTAATTTCCACATTTAACTGAATTTGAAGTCCTTAGGAGAAATTTATGGGCCTTATATTAAGTATCTGGAAGGATGTCTTCTTATAGTAGACACTCAATATATATTTGGTGAATTGAATTATTGATAACTTCAACTATTGAAAGGGTTCCCTTAGTGAGTCGAGGGAACTATGATCTGAGTCAGAACACAGGAATAAGAATGAATAGCTAGCATGGGACTTTGTGATGGTCTTTGAATTGTGCTCAGATTACAATTCCACAGAGCTTTGGATCATTCCACAGAGTTGTTAGGAAGAGTTGTGTAGGATTTTATCCAGAACTCTCAGCGGGGACCATTTCTTGAATTGCTCAATAGGAATGTACTCAGAAATTACCCTTGAGACATCCAGCTACTAGAAATCTGAAAGCTGTCCCAGAAGCAAAAAATACCCCATATTTACAGTGGTTAAGGAAAGCAGATGCTGAAGGCAGTTTTCACTGGTGGTTGCTGCCAAATGGAGTCATAGCAGTTGCTAAGAACTATACCTTTATTTAGTTTATTCGAGAACTATTTATTGAATGCCTATACTGGGTCAACCAGTGTTTAGAGACAGGGATTCAGGTGAGGGCAAGGAGGATGAAAGTTTCTGCCATCATGGATAAAATTTCTTGTTGTTGTCATTGTTGTTCAGTTGCCAAGTCATGTCTGACTCTGCAACCTCATGGACTGCAGCAAGATAGGATCTTCTATCCTCTCCTGTCTCCTGGAGTTTGCTCAGATTCACGTCCATGGAGTTGGTGATGTCATCCAACCATCTCATCCTCTGTCATCTCTTCTCCTCCTGCCCTCAATCTTTTCCAGCATCAGGATCTTTTCCAATGAGTCAGTTCTTTGTATCAGGTGGCCAAAGTATTGGAGCTTCAGCTTCAGCATCAGTTCTTCCAATGAATATTCAGGGTTGATTTCCTTTAGGATTGATTGGTTTGATATCTGTGCAGTTCAAGAGACTCTCAAGAGTCTTCTCCAAAACCATAGTTGGAAAGCATCAGTTCTTTGGTGCTCAGCTTTTTTTATGGTCCGATACTCACATCCATACATGACCACTGGAAAAACCACAGCTTTGACTAGATGGACCTTTGTCAGAAAAGTGATGGTTCTGCTTTTAAATATACTCTCTAGGTTTGTCACAGCTTTCCTTCCAAAGACCAAACCTCTTTTAAATTTCTTGGCTGCAGTCACCATCTACAGTGATTTGGGAGATCAAGGAAATGAAGTCTGTCCTCACTGCTTCCTCACTTTCCCCTTCTATTTGCCATGCAGTGATGGGACCAGATGCCATGATCTTAGTTTTTTTAATGTTGAGTTTCAAGTCAGTTTTTCCACTCTCCTCTTTCACTTTCATCAAGTGGCTCTTCAGTTCATCTTCACTTTCTGTCATAAGGGTGGTGTCATCTAGTATATTTGAGGTTGTTGATACTTCTGGTAATCTTGATTCCAGCTTGTGATTCATGCAATCTCACATTTCACATGATGTGTTCTGCATAGAAGTTAAGTAAGCAGGGTGACAATATACAGTCTTGATGTGCTCCTTTCCAAATTTGGAATCAGTCCATTGTTCTATGTCCTGTTCTACCTGTTGCTTCTTGACCTGCATACAGGTTTCTCAGGAGACAGGTAAGATGGTCTGGAACTTCCATCTCTTTAAGAATTTTCCACAGTTTATTGTGATTCACAAAGTCTTACTGTAGTCAATGAAGCAGAAGTACATCTTTTTCTGAGCCCCCTCCTTTCTCCATAATTCAGTGAATGTTAGCAATCTGAGCTCTGGTTCTTCTGTTCTTTCTAAACTGAAAGTGTACATCTGGAAGTTCTCAGTTCACATACTGCTGAAGCCTAGCTTAAAGGGTTTTGAGCATAACATTGCTAGTGTGTGAAACGAGCACAATTGTATATTAGGTTGAACATTTTTTCTCATTGCCCTTCTTTGGGATTGGAATGTAAAATTTTCTAGTCTTGTGGCCACTGCTGAGCTTTCCAAATTTGCTGATATATTGAGTGCAGCACTTTAACACTATATCTTTTAGGATTTGAAATGGCTCAGCTGGAAATCTATCACCTCTACTAGCTTTGTTAATAATAACATTTCATAAAGCCTGCTTGACTTCACAGTCCAGGATGTTCAGTTGTAGGTGAGTGACCACAGCATCATGGTTATCTGGGTCATTAAGATCTTTTTTGTACAGTTCTTCTGTGTATTCTTGTCACCACTTCTTAATCTCCTCTGCTTCTGTTAGGTCCTTACTCTTTCTGTCCTTTTTAGTAGCCATTTTTGTATGAAATGTTCTCTTGATATGTCTAATTTTCTTGAGAGATATCTAGTCTTTCCCATTCTACTTTTTCCTCAATTGTTTTTGCATTGTTCATTTAAAAAGGCCTTCTTATTACTCCTTCCTATTGTCTGGAACTCTGTTTTCAGTTGATAATATCTTTCCTTTTCTCCATCGCCTTCTGCTTCTCTTTTTTCCTTGGCTATTTGTAAAGGCTCCTCAGAAAACCTCTTTGCCTTCTTGCCTTTCTTATTCTTTGGGATGATTTTGGTCACTGTCTCCTGTATGATGTTCTGAACTTCTGCCCATAGTTCTTCAGGCACTCTATCTACCAGATCTAATCCCTTGAATCTATTCATCACCTCCACTGTATAATCATAAAGGATTTGATTTAGACTTTGCCTTAATGGCGTAGTGGTTTTCTATGACTTTCTTTAATTTAAGCCTAAATCTTGCAATAAGTTGCTCATGATCTGAGCCACAATCAGGACCAGGTCTTGTTTTTGCTGACTGTGTAGAGCTTCTCCGTCTGCAACTGCAAAGAACATAATCAATCTGATTTCAATTTGACCATCTAGTGATGTCCTTGTGTCCAAAATACTGTAGTGGGTTGCCGTTTCCTCCTCCAGTGGACCACTTCCATGTGTAGTGTTGTTTCTTGTGCTTTAGGAAAAGAGTTTTGCTTTGAACAGCATGTTCACTTGACAAAACTCTTAGTATTTTGTACTGCAAGACCAAATGCTCCTGTCATTCCAGGTATCTCTTGACGTCATACTTTTGTATTCCAATCCCCTGTAATGAAAAACACATCTTTTTTTTTTTTTTTTGCGTGGTTCTACAGGGCCTTGTAGGTATTCATAGAACTGATCAACTTCAGCTTCTTCAAAATCAGTATTTGGGGCATAGACTTGGATTACTGTGATGTTGAATGGTTTTCCTTGGAAATGAACAAAGATCTTTCTGTCAGTTTTGAAGTTGCTCCCAGGCAATTTTCACTTTTACATTGCAGACTCTTTTGTTGACTATGAGGGCTACTCTATTTCTTCTAAGAGATTCTTGCCCACAGTAGTAGATATAATAGTCATCTGAATTAAATTCACCTATTCCTGTCCATTTTAGTTCATTGATTCCTAAGATGTCAATGTTCACTCTTGCCATCACTTGCTTGTCTCTGTTCAGTTGTTCAGTCATGTCTGACTTTGTGACCGCATGGACTGCAGCCTGCCAGGGTTCCCTGTCCTTCACCATCTCCCAGAGTTTGCTCAAATTTGTGTCCATTCAGTAGGTGATACCATCCAACCATCTCATCCTCCATCACCCCCTTCTCCTGGCCTCGGTCCTTCCCAGGATCAGGGTCTTTTCCAAAGAGTTGGCTCTTTGCATCAGGTGGCCAAAGTAGTGGAGCTTCAGTTTCAGTATCAATCCTTCCAATGAATATTCAGGACTGATCTCCTTTAGTATTGACTGGTCTCCTTGCAGTTCAAGGGACTCTCAAGAGTCTTCTTCAGTACCACAATTTGAAAGCAGCAACTCTTCAGCAGTCAGCCTTCTTTATGGTTCAACACTCACATGTGTACATGACTACTGAAAAAACCATACCTTTGTCAGTAATGTGTCTTTTTTAAAAAATATGCTGTAGATTTGTCATAGCTTTTCTTCCAAAGGGAAAGCCCCCTATAATTCCATGGTTGCAGTCACCGTTCTCAGTGATTTTGGAGCCCAAGAAAATAGTTTGTCACTGTTTCCATGGTTTCCCCATCTGATTGCCATAAAGTCTGTTGTGATCCATACAGTCAAAGGCTTTAGAGTAGTCAATGAAACAGAAGCAGATGTTTTTCTGAAATTCTCTTACTTTTTCTATGATCCAGCAGATGCTGGCAATTTGATCTCTGGTTCCTCTGCCTTGTCATATCCAGCCTGGATATCTGGACACTCTTGGTTCATGTAGTATTAAAGCCTAGCTTAAAGAGTTTGAGCATTACCTTGCTAGCAAGTGAAATGAGCACAATTGTGTGATAGTTTGAACAATCTTTGGCATTGCCTTTCTTTGGGATTGGAATGAAAACTGATCTTTTCCAGTCCTGTGGCCACTGCTGAGTTTTCCAAATTTGCAGACATATTGAGTGCAACACTTTCATAGCATCATATTTTAGGATTATAAATAGCTCACTGAAATTCCATCACCTCTACTAGCTTCCTATGTAGTGATGACCCTAAGACCCACCTGACTTCGTACTCCAGGATGTCTGGCTCGAGGTGAGTGATCACACCACATGATTATCCGTGTCATTAAGATCTTTTCTGTATAGTTCATCTTTGTATTCTTGCTACCTCTTCTTAATCTCTTCTGCTTCTGTTAGGTCCATACCTTTTCTGTCGTTTATTGTGTCCATCTTTGCATGAAATATTTCCTTGATATCTCTAATTTTCTTGAAGAAATCTCTAGTTTTTTCCATTCTATTGTTTTCCTCTATTTATTTGCATTATTCACTTAGGAAGGCTTTCTTATCTCTCCTTGCTATTCTTTGGAACTCTGCATTCAGCTGTATGCATCTTTCCTTTTCTTCTTTGCCTTTCATGTGTCTTCCTTTTGCAGCTATTCCCTGTTGATCCAGCAGAGACTGAGAACCCCCAGGGAATTTGACTCTGAAGGCCAGTTGGATTTGATTTTAGAATTTGCACAGGACTGGGGAAACAGAGTCTTTGAAGGCACTAACAAAACTTTGTGAGCACCAGGATCCAGGAGAAAGGATCAGTGACCCCAAAAGAGGCCAAGCCATATTTGCCTGTGAGTGTTTGGGATTCTCTGATGGAGGCTTGTGCCAGCAGCGGCTTGCTGCATGATCAGGGACACTGACTGCAGCAGTCCTGGGAGGCACAGCATGCTAACATAAGTCCGTTTGGAGGAGGTCACCATTACCTCGATGTTCTCCAAGCCAGGCTTCAACAGTATGTGAACTGTGAAATTCCAGATGTTTAAGCTAGATTTCAAATCCTGAAAGATGACGCTGTAAAAGTGCTGCACTCAATATGCCAGCAAATATGGAAAACTCAGCAGTGGCCACAGGACTGGAAAAGGTCAGCATTCATTCCAATCCCAAAGAAAGGCAATGCCAAAGAATGCTCAAACTACTGCACAGTCGCATTCATCTCACATGCTAGTAAAGTAATGCTTAAAATTCTCCAAGCCAGGCTTCAGCAATACCTGAACCGTGAGCTTCTAGATGATCAAGCTGGTTTTAGAAAAGACAGAGGAACCACAGATCAAATTGCCAACATCCACTGGATCATCAAAAGAGCAAGTGAGTTCCAGAAAAAACATCTATTTCTGCTTTATTGACTATGCCAAAGCCTTTGACTGTGTGGATCACAATAAACTATGGAAAATTCATAAAGAGATGGGCATACCAGACCACCTGACCTGCCTCTTGAGAAACCTGTATGCAGATAAGGAAGCAACAGTCAGAACTGGACATGGAACAACAGACTGGTTCCAAATAGGAAAAGGAGTATGTCAAGCCAGTATATTGTCATCCTGCTTATTTAACTTCTATGCAGAGTACATCATGAGAAACGCAGGGCTGGAGGAAGCACAAGCTGGAATCAAGATTGCCAGGAGAAATATCCATAACCTCAGATATGCAGATGACACCACCCTTACGGCAGAAAGTGAAGAAGAACTAACGAGCCTCTTGATGAAAGTGAGAGAGGAGAGTGAAAAAGTTGGCTGAAAGCTCAACATTCAGAAAACTAAGATCATAGCATCTGGTCCCATCACTTCATGGCAGATAGATGGGGAAACAGTGGCTGACTTTATTTTTCTGGGCTCCAAAATGACTGCATATGGTGACCGCAGCCATGAAATTAAAAGACACTTACTCTTTGGAAAAACTCTATGACCAACCTAAACAGCATATTGAAAAGCAGAGACATTACTTTGCCAACAGAGGTCCATCTAGTCAAGGCTATGGTTTTTCCAGTAGTCATGTATGGATGTTAGAGTTGGACTATAAAGAAAGCTGAGTGCTGAAGAATTGATGCTTTTGAATTGTGGTTCTTGGAGAAGACTCTTGAGGGTCCCTTGGACTTCAAGGAGAACAAACCAGTCCATCCTAAAGGAAATCAGTCCTGAATATTCATTGGAAGGACTAATGTTGAAGCTGAAACTCCAATACTTTGTCACCTGATGTGAAGAACTGACTCATTTCTAAAGACCTTGAAGCTGGGAAAGATTGAAGCCAAGAGAAGAATTGGATAACAGAGGATGAGATGGTTGTATGGCATCACCGACATGATGGACATGAGTTTGAGCAAGCTCTGGGAGTTGATGATAGATGTGGAAGCCTGGCATGTTGCAGTCCATGGGGTTGCAAAGAGTCAGACACAACTGAGTGACTGAACTGAACTGAACAATTATCCCTATCATAGTTTAGACTCAGGTCAAACTACAGGGAGGGAACACATCCCCATCCATCAACAGAAAATTGGATTAAAGATTTACTGAGCATGGCCTTGCCCACCAGAGCAAGACCCAGTTTTCCCAACAGCCAGTCCATCCCATCAGGAAGCTTCCACAAACCTCTTATCCTCATCCATCAGAGTGCAGACAAAATGAAAACCACAATTATAGGAAACTAACTAAACTGATTTCCTGCTTGACCATATCCAATTTACCTTGATTCATGAACTTAACATTCCAGGTTCCTATGAAATAATGTTCTTTATAGCATCAGACTCTATTTTCACTATCAGACATATCTATAAATGAGTTTTGTTTCCACTTTGGCCCAGCTAGTTCATTCTTTCTGGACCTATTAGTAATTGTTTCCACTCTTTCCTAATAGCATATTGGACACCTTCTGACCTAGGCATCTTCTGGTGTCATATTTTTGCCTTTTCATGCCATTCATGGTGTTCTCTTGGCAAAAACACTCGACTGAGTTGCCATTTCCCGTGGACCACTGGAATTTTGTCAGAAATCTTCATATAACCCATCCATTTTGTGTGGCCCTGTATAGCGTGGATCATAGTTTCCTTGAACTATGCAAGCCCCTTTGATCCACGAAAGGGCAAAACTTCTTAGCAACAGCTATTGGAACTTATTGTCACCAGAAGGCGAGGTTTGTTCCATCCACCAATGGAACACACTGACAGATACACCTATGGAGGAAAAGCAAAGGTCTCTCCACCATCTCATTGTGAAACATCCCGCCATGCATGGAGATCATTGGTTTTTTAAAAATAGACATATTTTCCTAAAAAAAAATGTTGTGGCTTGATTCTCATGTCAACTAATATTGATGAATTTTCACATCTGTGTGCAGTTTTTGTCTCTAACATTACTTATCACTTTTTGGCTTATATTATAGTTAACTTTTCTTAAAGGAAGCCACTGGGCTTCCCAGTGGTGCTTGTGGTAAAGAACCCACCTGCCAATGCAGGAGATGTTAAAGACACAGGTTCAATCCTTGGGTTGGGAAGATCCCTGGAGGAGGGCCTGGAAACATACTCCATTATTCTTGCCTGGAGAATCCCACAGAAAGAGGAGCCTGGTGGGACTCAGGGTTCACAGGGTTTCAAAGAGCCAGACATGACTGAAGCAATTTAGCATGCACACAAAGGGAGGATAGACTAGAATTAATAAAAATTGCCATCATTGCTGGAAACTCTATATTTAAAGATCTCCGTGCTATTAGAGAAGTCTAAAATAGTTTTTTAAAAATTGAGTGACTCAGTAACATTCTCTTCCCATGAACTCTTGACATATTACTTTGACCCACAGCGAACTCCCTTGGACTTTTAGACACCATTATTTAGTATTCATTATTATACCTTGAAATGATGCCAAAATATTCGATAAGGCATGAAATACTTATGGGATGGAAATGCATTCCATAGACTCTTGAGTATCACTCCAAGAAGTTGAATGTACATAAATTATTAGAATTTGTGTTAATTAAATAAAAGATTTTTTTTTCTGAAAAGATTTATCATTCAGAATGTGTGTCTACATACTAGATTTATTGGTTATCAGCTCCAGATCAAGAGCATGAACTTGAGGTAAATCTGCTTAAATTTCTACATTTATTAGTTAAGCGATGTTAGGAATTTACAGATTAGAACTCTACAGATAAAGAAACTGGTTCAGAAAGATAATTTTTGGTACCTACCTTATAAGTTGTTAGAAGGATAAAATAATGCAATTAAAGCACTTAGCATAGTACCTATATCTTAATAAACATATGTAACTTTTAAATGATGGAGATAATACTTTTTCTAGTCATTTACGTCTAAGAACATTTTGGTTAATTCCCTGCCAGATACTGGTTTCATTACCATACTATACCATTTTAATGATTATGAACAGTGGTGTTTAAATATTTTAAATTCTTTAAAACCTTTTTATTGCTTATTTAAAGGGCTTCTGATGTTTGAACCTACTCTCTGCTAAATATTTTACAAATTTTTTAATGAAAAAGACAAAAATATGGTTAACCTTGCAAGAGACATTTCTATTAATGATATTTAGTGATTCAATTTGATTATTAATATTTTGATTATTAATTACTAACCTTAACTTCCATATAACCTTGGAAATGTAAATTCTTGTATGTATCAATCAACTTTCACTGAGTATTCCCTGTGTGCTTGTTATATACACAGAAGAAAGTTGCTTAATTCAACAGTAGAGGTTTAAGTAGGCCCCAAGTTCAAGATGAATTCATGGGTCTAGGATAGAGAGTGATAAAAAATTCTTCCTTCAAGGACACCCTAAAAGTAAGAATAATTTATGAAGACATTTGATGTGTCAGTTTTCATACTTTTATTTGCAAGTGACAGAAAAATCAACACTCACCGACTAAAGCCATGATACAAACAAAACCACAACAATGAAAAGGAAATTTATTAGCTCGCTCAACTGAAAATTCCAGGTGCAGCATAATCCTAGAACTTGAATCATGTCATTGAAAACCTGTCTCTCTACATCTCTCATTTCTGCTTTCCAGCCTATTCTGTTCCACAGATCACAAAGAAGGCTACAAAATAGCCATCAGTAGCTCATCTCCATATCCTCCCATGTATAAGTTGGTAGAAAAGGGGGTCTCTTCCCAATGTTTCTGTATTAATATGGATCGCACATCTACCTCTAAATCAGAATGGGTGGATTCAATATGCTGATGAACTTCTCTTGGGTTATTTATGCTACCCCTGAGACAAGGGTCCTTCCTAAGAGCCAAACAGGGTGAAATGAGGTAGAAGAGGAGCATGGTAGAGAAGTATGGGCATTCTCACTAGAATAAGGGAGAATCTAGGATCAATAGGTAAAAGGGAAGTATTTAAATTGAACTGAACCTATTATAAATATTGTAGACTCTACAATGTAGAGTAAACTTTGCCCTGAGTGGGAACTTAAATTAGGTGGCTATAAACGCCCTTTCCAATTCTAAAATTTGTGTGACATTTGTGATTTCATGAAATGGTGTTCATAAATCAGTACCTGTAAGAACAGAAAAAAATGCTTAAAATAGCAGCAAGATTGTAGCAGATTTGATAGTCAATTCTAAAGTTTAACAAATCATGCTATAAATACAAGAAAAAAATATTTTTTATCAGACCTTTCCCATTTAAAAAAACCCCCAAAACACCAGACACTGGTTCATAATAAGGAGTCAGTTCAGGTGGTTACATTAATTTTTAGCAAGTTGTAGATTCTCCATAAGACATACTATAATAGTGTTGAAGATGAGTTGCCATAACTTTCTTCAGAGATGTTTGAATACGTCTTTCCTTTCAGAGAGAAGAAAATACATATAGGTAACATCTGAGTACCTCAAATGTAGGCACTGCCTCTGAAGGTTCACACATGTTACTCAGTGAATTCTATCCCCAACCCTATGGACAGAGTAATATGATTATTCCCATACCAGACATGAGAAAGCTGAGCGACAGATAGACTAAATAACAAATAATGTGGCTTATAAATATATATTATGTATGTATATATTATATTATGTGTATATAATATATATAAACCTATTTGCAATGCTATGTGATATGATAACAGTTCAAATTGTTAAAGATACAAAGAAGACTAAATTATGATTTAACCGCAATTAATAAATACATTAATGCTGGGCTGGATGCAGTAAAAACCGGAATCAAGATTGCTGGGAGAAATATCAATAACCTCAGACATGCAGAGGACACCACCCTTACAGCAGAAAGTGAAGAAGAACTAAAGAGCCTCTTGATGAAAGAGAAGAGTGAAAAAGTTGGCTTAGAATTCAACATTCATAAAACTAAGATGATGGCATCTGGTCCCATTATGCAATGGCAAATAGGTGGGAAGACAATGGAAACAGTGTGAGACTTTACTTTTGGTGGGCTCCAAAATTACTGTAGATGATGACTGTAGCCATGAAATTAAAAGATGCTTGCTCCTTGGAAGAAAAGTTATGACCAACCTAGACAGCATATTGAAAAGCACAGACATTACTTTGCCAACAAAAGTCCAACAGTCAAAGTTATTGTTTTGCCAGTAGTCATGTGTGGATGTGAAAGTTGGACTATAAAGAAAGCTGAGCGCCAAAGAATTGATGCTTTTGAACTGTGGTGTTGGAGAAGACTCTTGAGAGTCCCTTGGACTGCAAGGAAATCCAACCAGTCCATCCTAAAGGAGATAAGTCCTGAATATTCATGGGAAGGACTGGTGCTGAAGCTGAAACTCCAATATTTTGGCCACCTGATGTGAAGAAATGATTCTTTGGAAAAGACCATGATCCTGGGAAAGATTGAGGACAGGAGGAGAAGGGGACAACAGAGGATGAGATGGTTGTATGGCATCATCGACTTGATGGATATGAGAGTTTAAGTAAACTCTAGGAGTTGATGATGGACAGGGAAGCCTGGTGTGCTGCAGTCCATGGGTCACAAAGTTGGACACGACTGAGTGACTGAATTGAACTGAACTAAGTACATTAATATTTTGCATTTTATTGATGTTGCATTTATTAATACCATACAATCAGTTCAGTTCAGTTGCTCAGTCGTGTCCAACTCTTTGCTTCCCCATGGACTGCAGCACACCAGGCTTCCCTGTCCATCACCAACTCCCAGGGCTTGTCAGACTCGTGTTCACTGAGTCAGTGAGGCCATCCAGCCATCTCATTCTCTGTCATCCCTTTCTCCTCCTGTCTTCAATACTATACAATAATGTATGATATGTTGCTATTTTTCAAGGCTTTGACAGCCAGGAGTTTAATTTTTTTGTATTAAACAGCTTCTTACTAAGAATTACACAACATATAATACTTTATAATCTTGAGTGACTCATTTATAAGTAATTTTAAGAAAATATTTAGAAAATAAGCTCCTAAATTTTATAAAATTATGCTGAATAACAGATGATAAAATACTTTTGAC
Source organism: Antilocapra americana (assembly GCA_007570785.1). Classification (NCBI taxonomy): domain Eukaryota; kingdom Metazoa; phylum Chordata; class Mammalia; order Artiodactyla; family Antilocapridae; genus Antilocapra; species Antilocapra americana. Next base: position 42,200,744 of record ML663009.1, on the reverse strand, counting down.
TGTGGGATGAAAATGATGTAGAGATAAAATAAGCCTTAAAATAATTGCCTTCTTCCTTTTGTACTACATTGCCTTTCAGTTCTTCAATTTATTATTTATATGCATTTTTGTCATTTATAATGTTTTAAAAATGATTTTATAATGTTTAGAAAACCAGTATGTAGAAAGACTTTGAGATTTTAAAAAAATTATTTTACTATTAAATGATTACTGGTTGCTTTACAGTATTGATTTGACTTCTGTCATGCATCAACAAGAATTAGTTATGGATGTGCATGCATCCCCTCCCTCTTGAACCTCCCTCCCACCTCCCAATCTTTCCCATCCCTCTATGTTGTTATAGAACCCCTGCTTGAGTTCTCTGAACTTTGAGATTTTTTTGAAAACCAAATCAGAGGACCACATACAGAGTTTGACCAAACTGGAAAACCCCCAAAGTCATGCCCCAACAGTTTGAATGGGTAAAAAAATGCAAAAGTCAGTAAAAAAAACTCAGTAAAAACATTGAACCTATTACGTTGTCAGTTTACCAACATGTACTCCAATAAATACTTTGAACAAAGGTTCTTATATTGGACTAGGAAGTAGATTGTAAGGCTCGAAGTCTGGAACTGGACTTGTTACCCACTGCATGGCAAACTGGATACCATCACTGGTGGTAAACAGAGTGTTGATATTTCTTTGTCAGTCATTTCAGTCTCTCAGTTGTGTCTGACTATTTTCAACCCCATGGACTGCAGCACACCAGGCTTCCCTGTCCATCACCACCTCCCGGAGCTTGCTCAACTCATGTCCCTTGAGTCAGTGATATCATCCAGCCATGTCATCTTCTGCCATCCCCTTCTCCTCCTGCCCTCAATCTTTCTCAGCATTAGGGTCTTTTTGGTGAGTCAGTTCTTTGCATCAGGTGGACAAAGATTGTAGCTTCAACTTCATTATCAGTTCTTCCAATGAATATTCAGGACTGATTTCATATATTGACTGGTTTGATCTCCTTGCAGTCCAAAGGACTCTCAAGAGTCTTCTCCAATACCACAGTTCAGAAATATTCATTCTTTGGCACTCAGTTTTCTTTATGGTCCAACTCTCACATCCATACATAACTACTGGAAAAACCATAACTTTGACTAGGTGGACCTTTGTTGGCAAAGTAATGTCTCTGCTGTTTAATGTGCTGTCTATGTTGGTCATAGTTTTTCTTTCAAGGAGCAAGCGTCTTTTAATTTCATGGCTGAAGTCACCATCTGCAGTGATATTGGAGCCCAAGAAAATAAAGTTTGTCACTGTTTCCATTGTTTCCCCATCTATTTGCCATGAAGTGATGGGACTGGATGCCATGATCTCAGTTTTTTAATGTTGAGATTTAAGTCAGGTTTTTCACTCTCCTCCTTCACTTTTATCAAGAGACTCTTCAGTACCTCTTTGCTTTGTGCCATAAGGGTGGTGTCATCTGCATTTTCTCCCAGAATACTTGATTCCATATGGTGCATCATCCAGTTCAGCATTTCACCTGAAGTTCTCTGCATAGAATTTAAATAAGAAGAGTGACAATATACAGCCTTGACATACTCCTTTCCCAATTTGGAACCAGTCTATTGTTCCATGTCTGATTCTAACTGTTGCTTCTTGACCTGTATACATATTTCTCAGGAGGCAGGTAAGGTAGTCAGGTATTCCCATCTGTATAAGAATTTCCCACAGTCTGTTGTGATCCACACAGTCAAAGCCTTTAGTGTAGTCAATGAGTTAGAAGTAAATAATTTTCTGGAACTCTCTTGCTTCTTCTATGAATCAACGGATGTTGGCAATTTGATCTCTAGTTCCTTGGATTTTTCTAAATCCAGCTTGAATATCTGGAATTCTTGGCTCAGGTACTGTTGAAGCCTAGCTTGGAGAATTTTAAGCATTATTTTGCTAGCGTGTGAGATGAATGCAATTTTGAAGTAGTTAGAACATTCTTTGGCATTGACTTTCTTTGGGATTGGAATGAAAACTGACCTTTTCCAGTCCTGTGGCCACTTCTGAGTTTTCCAAATTTGCTAGCATTTTGAGTGCAGCACTTAAACAGCATTTTCTTTTAGGATTTGAAATAGCTAAACTGGAGTTCCATCACCTCCACTAGCTTTGTTCGTAGTGATGCATCCTAAGGTCCACTTGACTTCGCACTCCAGGAAGTCTAGCTCTTGGTGAGTGATCACACCATCATGGTTATCTGGGTCATTAACTTTTTTTTTTTTCTTGTAGAATTCTTCTGTGTATTCTTGCCACTCTTCTTACTATCTTCTGCTTCTGTTAGGTCCATAGAGTTTCTGTCCTTTATTGTGCTCATCTTTGCATGAAATGTTCCCTTGGTATATCTATTTTTCTTGAAGAGTCTCTAGTCTTTCCCATTATATTGCTTTCCTCTATTTCTCTGCATTGATCACAGAGGAAGGCTTTAGTATCTCTCCTTGCTTTTCTATGGAACTCTGCATTCAGACGGGTATATCTTCCGTTTTCTCCTTTGCCTTTAGCTTCTCTTCTTTTCTCAGCTATTTGTAAAGTCTCTACATATAATCATTTAGCCTTGTTGTATTTCTTTTTCTTGAGGATGGGTTTTATCACTGCCTCCTGTACAATTTCACAACTGTCATCCATAGTTTTTCAGCTGGTCTGTTTGTCAGATCTAATGCTTTGAATCTATTTGTCACTTCCACTGTATAATAATAAGATATTTCATTTAGGTCATACCTGAATGGTCTAGTGGTTTTCCCTACTTTCTTCAATTTAAGTCTGAATTTTGTAATAGGGAGTTCATGATCTGAGCCACCGTCAGCTCCTGGTCTTGTTTTTCCTCATCTTCTCCACCTTCAGCTGCAAAGAATATAATCAATCTGATTTTGGTATGGACCATCTGGTGATGTCCATGTGTAGAGCTATCTCTTGTGTTGTTAGACAAGGGTGTTTGCTATGACTAGTGCATTCTATTGACAAAACTCAATCAGCCTTTGCTCTGCTTCATTCTGCACTCCAAGGATAAACTTATCTATTATTCCAGGTAACTCTTGACTTCTTCTTTTGCATTCCAGTCCCCTATGATGAAAAGGACTTCTTTTCGGGGTGTTAGTTCTATAAGGTTTTGTAGGCCTTGATAGAACCATTCAGCTTCAGATTCTTCAGCATTACTGGTTGGGGCATAGACTTGGATTAGTATGCTATGGAATGGTTTACCTTGGAAACAAACAGAGATAATTCTATCATTTTTGAGATTGCACCCAGGTACTGCATTTCAGACTCTTATTGACTATGATGGCTACTCCATTTCTTCTAAGGGATTCTTGCCCACAGTAGTAGATATAAAGGCCATCTCAATTAAATTCACCCATTCCAGTCCATTGTACTTCACTGATTCCTAAAATGTTGATGTTTACCCTTGCTGTCTCCTGTTTGACCACTTCTAATTTGCCTTGATTCATGGACCTAACATTCCAGGTTCCTATGCAATATTGTTCTTTACAGCATCGGACTTTACTCCAGCACCAGTCACACTCACCACTGGGTGTTGTTTTTGCTTTGGCTCCACCTGTTCATTCTTTCTGGAGCTATTTCCCCTCTCTTCAATATGTCCAGTAGCATATTGGGCACCTACCAACCTGGGGGTTCATCTTTCAGCGTCCTATCTTTTTGCCTTTTCATACTGTTCATGGGGTTCTCAAGGCAAGAATATTGAAGTGGTTTGCCATTGCCTTCTCCAGTGGACCACGTTTTGTCAGAACTCTCCTTCATGACCTGTTTATCTTGAGTGACCTTAGTTTCATTGTGTTAGACAAGTTTCTGATCCAAGTGATCAATTTTGTTAGTTCTGTAACTGTGGTTTCCATCCTGTTTGTCCTCTGATGGATAAGGATAAGAGGCTTGTGGAAGCTTCCTGATGGGAGGGACTGCCTGTGGGGAAATCTGGGCCTTGCTATGATGTAGGGGGTCATGCTCAGTAAATCTTTAATCCAATTTTCTGTTAATGGGTGGGGCTGTGTTCCCTATCTGTAGTTTGACCTGAGGCCAAATCGTGGTAAGGGTAATGGTGATAATGGCAACCTCCTTCAAAAGGCCTTATACCAGGGCTGTTGTATTCAGTGCCTCTGACCCCACAGTAGGCCACTGTCAACCCACCCCTCCACCAGAGACTCCTGGACACTCACAGGCAAATTTGGCTCAGTCTCAGTCTCTTGTGGGGTCATTGCTCTTTCCTCCTAGATCCTGGTGTGTACAAGGTTTTATTTCTGCCCTCCAAGAGTCTGTTTCCCCAGTTCTGTGGAAGTTCTATAATCAAATCCCACTGGCCTTCAAAGTCAAATTCCCTGGATGTTCTCAATCCCTTTGCTGGGTCTCAAGGTTGGGAAATGTTGTGGGCCCTAGAACTTTCACAACAGTGCAGTAACTTCTTTGGTATAATTTGGTATAATATTTCACAGTGTGTGCTGTTAATAGCACTCCGATTGTTAAGACTTTTATCGGTAGTACTCTGGGATGGGTTCCCTGTGGAAAGGAAAGAGCTAATAGTGCAATGTCTCAGTGAGAGAGTTAATTCTTAGGTAGGTTGATAAGAAGTCCAGGGCCCTTAAGGAGGAGAAAGGGGTCCAGAGCCCTCAAGGAGAAAAGGGTCCAGGGCTCTTGAGGAGGAGAAAAAAGATGACAACATTTTTTTTTTTTTTTGCTACATTGCTTTGTTTTAGTCACATAAGATGTTTTTTCTTAAACTCAGAGATGTTATGACAGCAATCTATAAGACTAATTTTCTTTAAGCCCAGAGCTAATGATTACACCAGGAAGCAACTCATCTTGCTCAAGGGTATGTTTTTCCTTAAGCTCTATACTAATTATTATATAGTTATTATGACTATACAGTGGAAGTGAGAAATAGATTTAAGGGTCTAGATCTGATAGACAGAGTGCCTGATGAACTATGGATGGAGGTTTGGGACATTGTACAGGAGACAGGAATCAAGACCATTCCCAAGAAAAAGAAATACAAGAAAGCAAAATGACTGTCTAAGGAAGACTTACAAAATAGCTGTGAAAAGAAGGGAAGTGAAAAGCAAAGGAGAAAAAGTAAGATATACCTATTTGAATGCAAAGTTTCAAAGAATAGCAAGGAGAGATAAGAAAGCCTTCCTCAGTGATCAGTGCAAAGAAATAGAGGAAAACAACAGAATGGGAAAGACTAGAGATCTCTTCAAGAAAATTAGAGATTCCAAGGGAACATTTCATGCAAAGATGGGCTCAATAAAGGACAGAAATGATATAGACCTAACAGGAGCAGAAGATATTAAGGACAGGTGGCAAGAATACACAGAAGAACTGTACAAAAAAAGATCTTCATGGCCCAGATAATCATGATGGTGTGATCACTCACCTAAGCTAAACATCCTGGAATGTGAAGTCAAGTGGGCCTTAGGAAGCATCACTACAAACAAAGCTAGTGGAAGTGATGGGATTCCAGCTGAGCTATTTCGAATCCTGAAAGATGATGCCGTGAAGGCGCTGCACTCAATATGCCAGCAAATTTGGAAAACTCAGCAATGGCCACAGGACTTGAAAAGGTCAGCGTTCATTCCAATCCCAAAGAAAGGCAATGCTAAAGAATGCTCAAACTACTGCACAATTGCACCCATCTCACACGCTAGTAAAGTAATGCTCAAAATTCTCCAAGCCAGGCTTCATGAATATGCGAACCGTGAACTTCCAGATGTTCAAGCTGGTTTTAGAAAAGACAGAGGAACTAGAGATCAAATGGCCAACATCCACTGGATCATCGAAAAAGCAAGAGAGTTCCAGTAAAACATCTACTTCTGCTTCATTGACTATGCCAAAGCCTTTGACTGTGTGGATCACTATAAACTGTGGGAAATTCATAAAGAGATGGGCATACCAGACCGCCTGACCTGCCTCTTGAGAAACCTGTATGCAGGACAGGAAGCAAAAGTTAGAACCGGACTTGGAATAACAGACTAGATCCAAATGGGAAAAGGAGTACCTCAAGGCTGTATATTGTCACCGTGCTTATTTAACTTCTATGCAGAGTACATCATGAGGAACGTTGGGCTGGATGAAGCACAAGCTGAAATCAAGATTGCTGAGAGACATATCAATAATGTCAGATATGCAGATGACACCACCCTTATTGCAGAAGGCAAAGAGGAACTAAAGAGCCTCTTGATGAAAGTGAAAGAGGATAGTGAAAAAGTTGGCTGAAAGCTCAACATTCAGAAAACTAAGATCATGGCATCTGGTCCCATCACTTCATGACAAATAGATGGGGAAACAGTGGAAACAGTGGCTGACATTATTTTTCTGTGCTCCAAAATCACTGCAGATGGTGATTGCAGCCATGAAATTAAAAGATGCTTACTCCTTGGAAGGAAAGTTATGGCCAACCAAGATAGCATGTTGAAAAGCAGAGACATTACTTTGTCAACAAAAGTCCTAGTCAAGGCTATGGTTTTTCCAGTGGTCATGTATGGATGTGAGATTTGGGATATAAAGAAAGCTGAGCACTGAAGAATCGATGCTTTTGAATTGTGGTGTTGGAGAAGACTCTTCAGAGTCCCCTGGACTGCAAGGAGATCCAAACAGTCTATCCTAAAGGAGGTCAGGCCTTGGTATTCATTGGAAGGACTGACGTTGAAGCTGAAACTCCAGTACTTTGGCTGCCTGATGGGAAGAGCTGACTCATTTGAAAAGACCCTGATGCTGTTAACGTTTGAGGGCACATGGAGAAGGGGACAACAGAGGATGAGATGGTTGGATGGCATCATCGACTTGATGGACATGGGTTTGGGTAGGCTCCTGGAGTTGGTGATGGACAGGGAGGCCTGGGGTGCTGTGGTTCATAGGGTTGCAAAGAGTCAGACACGACTGAGTGACTGAACTGAACTGAATTATTATATAACAACATGGTATCTTGCTTGATATGTTTCTCCTTCTTAACTAGAATTTTCTGACTAATCTTGTTGTCTTAAGATGTTTGCTGTGGGAGTGGGTCTGGTAACATCTTTCTATTTTTTGTTATAATCTTTTTAATTTAAGATGTATTTTGTGGTAGTGTGTCTGATAAAAGTATATAGGGCCTTGATAAGACTAGCTCCATCCCCATTCTGATGTCTGTGTCAGAAGCTTCCTCTGTCCTTTTTTACTGTAATAAAACTTGGACCACACAAAAGCTCTGAGGGATGAAACCTGATCCTTGGTCCCAAAGCTAAATCTTCTTCAGAATTCACAAATCCAACATTGTTCACTGTAAGCTATCATCAGCATTTTAGAGGTATAGGAGGAATAATAACTATTCTCTTACTTAGAGAATATCATGAGCTAGTCCATGGGGTTGCAGAGTTGAACATGACTGAGACGAGTTAGCACAGCTGAGCACAGCACATGGACTTACAGGAGGAAGCAGTTAGTCAAATCTGTTCAGATCAGTCGCTCAGTCATGTCCGACTCTTTGTAACTCCATGAACTGCAGCACACCAGGCCTCCCTGTCCATCATCAACTCCCTGAGTCCACTCAAACCCATGTCCATCGAGTCAGTGATGACATCCAGCCATCTCATCTTCTGTCGCTATTCCATAATTGAGGTCAAATATTTGCATAATCCTGCTAAGGGAAGATAAATGGTATATTTCAAGGAGGAGCCAGGACCTGGGTTACATGTACTACCAAGAAATAGAAGAGTCTGACTGGGAGGGAATCTTGAGAGTGCTAGATCAAGAGGGTGGAATATGAAGCTGGACTAGGAAAATTTTTCAATATGATGACTTTTCATATACCACTCTGAGACCATTGACGATGGTGCTTTTATACAGTTGGGCATTTCTCTTTGAAAGCTTACAGAAAAATATCCCTCATTAAATAAAGAAGAGATGCTAAAACTCCCTTCTTCCAACAATTGAGAAAAGTGGGAATGTAAGAGTGGGTCTTCTACACAAGAAAATTCGCAAGCTTCCCGTTTTCCTTAGTATACTTCATTTACCAAGGCAAAAAAGAATACACTGGTAAATGAGCCCTGGCATCAAGAGCTCAGCATGTTGTCAGAACTTAGATCCCTAGTAGTGCTGTGGATTATAGAATCCTAAATATCTGAGGTCAGGTGGCAACATTTAACCATCAAAGCAAAGGCAAGAATGTGTACCAGACACTATCATGCTTCACTCAGATGCCTTCTTCTCCAATCATCATTCTCCTCATTTGCTGAGAATATTAGTCACTATTGGCACCTAGCAGTATCCCTTGGCCTCAGAGAACTGAATCTGTAAAGGTTTAACTACCTTGCCCAGGAGACAAGATTTTGCCAATGATTGACTGATAGCAGGGCATCTAAAGGTCTACCCTTTTGATTCAATTTGGGACAATTCTGAAGAGTCCTTCCTTCAAAACAGCCTGTTGCATTGGTGTAAGTCTCATATGCAATTTCATTAATGATGGATTACCATAAACCTAACCAATTAGGATACCTAAAGCAGTTGCCATGCCGGTTGTGGTATCTTGGCTAGAGCAGATTAACACTGCTTTGCCTACATGGTATGTGACTGCTGATTTGGTAAATACATTCTTTTACTTATCCATCATGAAGGAAGATAAGAAACAGATTGTATTCTCAGAGGAGGGTCAATGGTACACTTTCAAAATCTTTCTTTAAGTGTCTATTAATTCTACTATTTCTCATAATTTAATTCAAAGAGATCTCAATTATCTGGAAATTCTACAAAAGATCTTTGTTCCCCCATATTGATTATCTTATGTTAATGAAATCTGATGGGCAAGAGCTGGCGAGTATTCTGGATACTTTGGTAAAGCACTTGTGCTCCAGAAGGTAGGAGAAAAACCCTACAAAAATTCAGGGACATGTCACATTAGTGAGGTGTTTAGGGGTCTATGGTCTAGGGTATATCTTTCTATACTTTCCAGAATATTGGACAATTATTGTACCTTGTATTTCTACCCATAAGGAAGAAGCAGAAATGTTGGTAGGCACCTTTGGGGTTTTGCAGTTCACATATTCTACACTTAAGATTACTTTAATGCTCAATTTATTTGGTGACTTGGAAGGCTTTTCATTTTGAGGAGGAGTCAGATCAAGATGGAGGAAGGACATTGCAACAGGTCTAGTTTACAATATAAGCAGTTCTGTTACTGGGAATATACATTTTAGCAGATACCATATTCTAGAGTGATAAAGAAAGATGTTGTCTGAAGTTTCTGTCAAGGCCACAAAGGAGAATCATAGTACAGACTCATAAAGTTTTAGAGTAAAGAGAATCCTTATACATTTTACAACTACTATACACCAGTCAAACAGCTCTTGGTATATCACTGGGCCATAAGAGAAAGTGAGCATCTCACCATGAGGCCCAAGTAACCATGAACCTGAAACTTCCCATCATGATTTAGGTGTTGCCAGATGCATAAATTCATTTAAGTGAGGTAAATGAAAAGCTATTTATCACATAATGGGAATGGTACATCATATGGTTTGCGCAGAGCTACAGGTAAACTGCATGAGCAACTGGTCCAGATACCCATCACATGCCACTATTACTGATGTTTATTTTCAGCCTAAATGTATATGCAAAAGATAGGGGGAGACTCCCCTATCAGCAGATGATGAAGGAAGAAAAGGGTAAACCCAATCACAGATACATTGATGGAAAAATAGACAACAGATTCACTGTAGTTCCCCTTGAAGGTGGCCCTGAAAAACAGTAGCGAGGTGAAACCCTCGTAGTTGACAGAGCTATGTGTGGAGGAAAAATTGGCCCAAATTAAGAGTATACATGTAAACATGGGCAGTGGTGAATAGCTTTACAGGTTTTCCAGGGGGCCTGAAAGGAACAAAATTGCAAAGTGAAAGGTAAACCCAATCACATATTTGGGAAGAGACCTAGTAATGCAGGGGTCTCCAGCTCCAGGGTCATGGATAGGGACTGATCCATGGCCTGTTAGGAGCCAGGTTGCTCAGCAGGAGAGGAGCAGTGGGCGAGCAAGTGAAGCTTCATCTGCCACCCCCATCAACTGCATGATTGCATCAGTGTCTGAACAGCACCCCTGCACCACAGCTCAGATTACCCACCCCCACCCCCATCCATAGAAAAATCGTCCTCTGTGAAACTGGTCCCTGGTGCCAGAAAGGCCGGGGACTGCTGTGGTAATGAACCTATGCAAGTGACCACAAGTGTGAGGGTGTTTCTACTGTAAATTAAGGACTGCCAGCAAGTATACTATTTAAAAAAACTAAACTATCAAGTAGATGAAATGAGATATTAGGAGATACCTACCAATCTCTTTCCTTGGTCACTCCTATGCCTGGGTTCCAGCTCTGTCCTAGTGAGCTCTGGTACTGGAATGATTTTATTAATAGTTATTGGGGAGTTACCCCAACCCCTTGGCACCTCTCTCTCCCAGATAGACCAAAACCAGTGATTGACTTATGCGAAAATGCAAAAGGGTATAGGTTCCTCTCCTTAAGGTGAGACCATCTCTTGTTTGCAATCTAGAACTTCTCCATGCAACAAACTAAAGGTCTTCAGACAAGACAACATTCTGGCTTGATTATTTTCTACACATTATCTAGTTTCACTCACCCCCCCCCCCCCCACCCCTTATCCTAAGAATGCTTCTTCTTCTTCTTTTTTTTTTTTATTCATGGGAAAGAAGTTTATCATCTTGAGACTCAACAAATTAACAGGGGTGGGTGCAGACTACGCCAGGCCCAGGATTTTGTGGCTCCCAGAGACAGGCTCACTTACAGCAAACCCACAGGGAAGTGACGGGAGAAGTGAGCAGATTTGGTCTCGAACTTGAGGAGAGAGAGTGATGATTCTCGGGGCCGGGGAATGGGGAACAGCAGGGAGAAAGTAGTCAGGGGGCTAGGGGAGCAGGCTCTGGGTGGGTGCAAGAGGGACATTCCTCCTACCCCTGGGGCTGAATGGAGAGGAAAGAGAAATGAGGACCCTCCCCTCAGTACTGAAGGAAAAGGCACTTGGCTCAGTCTCCCCCTGCCCCTCCCTGTCCAGGGAGGAGGTGGGGTCCTGGTCCCCTCGCTCCTTTCAAGGGCTCAGAAGCTGTTCCCTGTTGAGCCTCTGGAAGAAGCCTTTGCCGAACTCATAAGTGCTGATCATGATGGCGCAGGAGGGGGCGGCCTTGATGATCCCCGGGAGGAAGCCTGCAAAGAGGCCCCTGGTGCCTGACTCTCCAGGATCCTCCGTAGCAGCAGCCAGGTGGAGTCGGTGCGCAGGGGCATCTCTCTCACAGCCTCCACTGCTCCTAGCGCGACCTGGCGTTGAGTCTTCACCACGTCGAAGGGCAGGGGCAGGGTGGCTGCCAGCGAGAAAGCTGATGCCCACGGAGGTCTGGTCCTTTGGCCTGAGCCTGCTCAGCCAGCTCTTCACCAGCTCATAGTTGAACCAGTACAGAGCTGAAAAGGGCACATCCCGAAGGGCAGGGGGACCCCAGCCCAGCCAGAGTGAGCGCCAGCCACCCTGAGCCACAGCCTCTCGGACACAGGTGCCCAGCTCCCGGTATGACAAGTGCTGAGCCTGCAGCTTTGTCCGCACCAGCTCCAGGGGGCTGATCACAGTCACGGTGCCCAGGCGGGCCAGTGCGCCAGCCACCATGGGAGCGTAGATGTCAGAGGTCAGGGCTCGACCACAGAGGAAGGCCTCGAGTTGGTCGTAGGCGGTGAAGTAGATGGCAGTGGCTGGCACAGTCATCACCAGGGTGGCTAGGAGGCCGCTCCACAGGGTCCTGGTACCCTCATGTCACACAATCTTCACAAAAGCATCCATGGTACCAGTGAGGCGAGTGGGGTCCTGAAACCAGGTGGCACAGCGGGCAGCATTTGGGCACAGGTAGAGAGGGGCTCTAGGACACCATTTCAGTACAGGAGGCACTTCCCTGTGGATCGGAGAGAGGAGGGCAATTTGGCGTAGGAGAGGCTCCAGGGTCTGGAGGGAGGCATCAGTTCACTGGCCACTGAGGGGCGCTGAGACTGCAATCGTACCTTCACCACATCCAGGGGGCTCATGAAGAGGGAGGTGACCACAGCCCCCGCACCAGATGCCACCATTTGTTGGAGGGGGCTAATGCCCCGTGGGTCCTGGTCAGACATCTTGTAGCTTCAGTTCTGGCTCTAGGCCCGTGCTCTAGCGGCTCAGTGCCCGGGGCTGGGCGGGCCCATAGCGGCTCCACCGTCGGTGTGGGCTCCGCGTGCGCTCACTTGAATGCTTCTTCAAATAAATATTTTTAACAAGGATCCTGGGGTCAAGTTGTTTCTAGGGAGCCTGACCTAAGACGGGAGCCGTCAGCATAGTAGTGGTACTTGGAGCCATGCCTGCTAATGAGAAAACCTAAGAAGAATGAAGAGCGAGAACGACCTTGGAGCACAACAGTAGTTAAAGAGCAGTAATGGGAGGAAAAGGCTTCCCAGGTGGCGCAGTGGTGAAGAATCCATCTGCCAAGACATGTGAGTTCAGTCCTTGGCTCAGGAAGATCCCCTGGAGTAAGAAATGGCAACCGACTCCAGTGTTCTTGCTTGAAAAATTCCACGGACAGAGGAGCCTGGCCAGCTACAGTTCATGGGGTTGCAAAGAGTCGGACACAACTGAGTGTGTGTGCACACCCACAAACACAGTACAAAATAGAAGGAAACACCTAGATGGTGAAAAGTAGCAAAGAAACCAAAAGAGTGTCAGTTCAGTTCAGTTCAGTCGCTTAGTCGCGTCCAACTCTTTGTGACCCCATGAACCGCAGCACACCAGGACTCCCTGTCCATCACCAACTCCCGGAGTCTGCCCAAACCCATGTCCACTGAGTCGGTGATGCTATCCAGCCATCTCATCCTCTGTCTTCCCCTTCTCCTCCTGCCCCCAATCCTTCCCAGCATCAGGGTCTTTTCCAATGAGTCAACTCTTTGCATGAGGTGGCCAAAGTATAGGAGTTTCAGCTTCAGCATCAGACCTTCCAATGAACACCCAGGACTGATCTCCTTTAGGATGGACTGGCTGGATCTCCTTGCAGTCCAAGGGACTCTCAAGGGTCTTCTCCAACACTACAGTTCAAAAGCAACCATTCTTCGGAGCTCAGCCTTTTTCACTGTCCAACTCTCACATCCATACTTGACTCGAGTGTCACAGATGACTAAAAGTAATGTTTTAAGAAAGAAAAGGTAGTTGAAGTGTCAAGTGGGAAGAAAGTTGTGGCAGATGGTACTAGCACATTTGCCAGATTTGCTGGATGCTCTCTCACTTTGGAGGTTTGTCCTTGGGCAGTTAGAGGGGACTTACCTGCAGGTCCTGATAGTTACCTCAATACCTCGCAGGGGCGAAGTACAAAATCTCCAGTCCTTCCCTTTATAATGGAACTGTGGGGGGAGAGAGCAAATTAGCCAAGGTGGTGTGTTCAGGCTCTCTCACCCCAGTTTTGTAAATAATGACGATGCGGTCATTTAGAGTGCTGCTCATGTGTGTCACAAGGTATTCCCTTGGTCACTGGCTAATACACAGCACTTTGTGTATTTGTGCTCTACCTAGAAAGGGGCAGCATTTCTGCTGTGTCACGGCCGTGTCTCTTGGATCAGCCACTAGGGGAGAGAATACCGCGTGTCTACTGCTAGGGCTGCTTCGTCAGCAGGAGAGTATATAGTTATAGCTGCTGGGACAGCCAAGAGAGGTTGTGATGTGTTAGGTAAGGCTCTGGCTGCTGCTACAGCTGCTGTGCCAGCAGGAGGGAAGAAACGTGCCTGCAGCTCCCATGGTTCTGCGTCGTCTTCCAGCCTCTTACCGCCAGCCTTGCCTACGCTGGGTCCAGCGAACAGTGCGGACAGTGTGAACAGGGAGACAGTTGGCGCTGTGAGCAGGATTGGCAGCCAGGAATAACCTCTGTAGTACAGTTGATGTTTCACAGCGTGCTATGGGATCCAGACTAGCTTAACCTCTTCCGCTTTCCTATCCTAGTTCCCCCTCTTCCTTACAGACTCCTCCTGAGAGCCTGGGCTCTTTAGAAACCAAGTTTGAGATTCTGATTCAGATGATGTTTTCAAAGAATTGCCAAGACAATCCATGACTTCAAAGAAAGTAAGTGTTTTTAGGATTTGGAAAGTAGGATGTAACTTATAAAAGCAGGGAAAAGTCAGATTAGAGTGGTTAGAAGAATAAATGGGAGGTGAGTTACAGAAGGCAATGGATTTAGACAAGTATACCAAGCATTCTGTTGTGAAACTGAGCAGAGCCATAGGGATAGACAGATTTGAGGATGAGGTAAAGAGAGGTGTGTAAGTGTGCACATGAGTGTGTGTGTGGGTGCATGCAGGTGTCGTAAGACATCAGATTTTTGAGCATTCTATGTTAAGAGAAAAGAACCAACAAGAGGGAGAAATTGACAATCTTAGGAAAGAAATGGAACTGGTGTCGCTGAACACCTGTGTGATTCTCATAAAAATGTATGTGAGTAAGAAAACCCACAAACTTGGAATAAAGGGTGAATGGAAACATATTCTTTTTATATCTGGTAAACGTACTGGTAATGTAGAACCACAAGTACTCAAATGCATCTATACATCCTGAATAGAAAATACAATTTTCCGTAAAGTGGTGAACAAGACCTTAAAGACAATAGGTTGCTTATTGCCTGATTTGTGCCATATTAAATATATTTCTTGTTGCTAGGTTTCAAATGTGATGAACTATATGGCAAGTGATGGGTGCTATTTTAGGAGTTTGCCAGCTACTAAAAAGCAGACTGATAATATTAATCAAAATGGAATGGATGAAGACAGCAAAAATACAGATGTGGGAAAAGAAAGTAAATGAGAATGTGAATGTTTTAAGTTAATGTAAGTTGTAGGTGACTGTGATGGCTACTAAAATGTTTAGACAATAAGCCTTGTCTCAATGATATTATAATTCTTATCATTTATGTTAAACCCTTATCATAAAGTCTAAAGATTATTTATAGAAGCACAAGCTCATCATACAAATATTTCCCTTTCATTTTTTCCTATCTGCAATTGCCAACTGGCCACAGTAGTCATTCATCTTATTTTCCATTTTCTCCTCATTATTTTTCCAAGGAGTCTCTCCTCTTAGCTCCAGGAGCAATTATTATTTGCACATTTTCATCTGTTGGCTAAATTCAGGAAGTTTGCAAACTGAAAATTTTTCATCATATTCAGCTTCTCCTATTTGCTACCATAAAAGCAAGTAGATATATAAACCCTGGCTCCAATGCTGGGGATGTCATGCTATCGTCCAGTCTGAAATATGACAAGAATATTAACTTCATGAGGATCATTCCTGTAATCTTTATGCCCCATGATGTCAATTCACTTCTGTTTTCTCTTGTCACTTCCATTATATTTTATAGAGAAGCAAGTGTGAAGAGATAAAAGGCATCTGGTTCTCAAGCTTCTGGCTATTACTTGAACTGAAATGTTAAGTTTTGTATTTGTTTTGTGGGTCAACTGACTCAGATTCTGTCAGGCCCGAGTGGGTTAGGCATTTTAAAGGCCACATGTCATCCCGTGAGACTGTCCTGTCAGTTTTCCCCACTTCCTGCTACCATCTCAATACAGAGGTCATTCAGCGTGGCCTAGGTTGGAAATGACCTTTCTATGATAGTCAGGTCTTGTAACTGTTTTCCTTACTTATTCTTTATAACAAAGATGATAATTGGTGAGTGTGAGATTTTTAAAGGTAATGTTTCTGCTAGAGTCCGGCCAGAAGCCTTTTGTTGCTGAACATTTTTATTCATTTTGTTATTACCAAGAACAGTTAATGTTCTGTCACTGACTCTGTGGTTCCTTTTAAGTCCTTTTGTTTTCAGAAGCCAATACTAGTTATCTTTGGATGACTATAGGGGTAAAAACCTTCCATGCATAGACAAAATTCATGGAAGGCACCAGCTAAATGTAAACCACAATGGTAGAAATTCTAGATTTTCTGCTTTCCGGAAAACCATACACATCTTCAGAATTACTCAAAATATTAATGCATGTGAAAACTCCAGTCTGATGAATCTAGTAGATATGGTCACCAAATAGCCAAGTGGAAGGTATAATAATTCTGTGAACTTTCTTTGTCTTCTACAGTCTTCCCTCTGCCTATCTGTCCCCTTCACTCTTTTTGTTGTCAGTTGTATTCCTGCTTTAATCACCTATGTAGTTCCTAACTCAAAGTTGAATAAAATGTTATTCCTCCCTCATTTCAGAGACCTAGAGTATAATGAAGGCAGGGAGAGATATTATATTTATAAATAACCACATAATAACATATTGAATGCTCTGAAAATAGTAAATAAAAAGTACTCTGTATTGAGGATAAGATGACCAAAGAAGCGAAATTAAACTGAGAGGGAGTAGGGACAAACTGAGCTTGTGTTCCTCTGGCATCCCTCTTCTATATGGAAAACTCTGCTGCTGGTTTAGTCTTTCAAACTCCTTCCAGTTTTCGTTTTTTTCCCTGTGGACATCCATCAGTGAAGCCTGTAGATATATCTCCCTAAACACTGGCTCTTCTCTCCAAGACTCCTCTCACTACTGTTACAACCTTTCTCTTTAGTTTTTACCAGTCACAAGCGTTCTTGACAAAATTATGTTTCCCAGATCTAGAATTCCCTTCCTTGATCGCTTAATTAGGTCTTCTTCCTCCCATAAGAGTATTTGCTCTTGGAGGGCAGGGTTTATGAATGAGCAAATGACTTCTCAGCTGAGTCTGTAACAATGGCTGGGACCTTTACCCTAGATATGAAAAGGAGGCAGAGGCATGGAAGAGTACCGAGTAATTTGGGAATTTTAGGAGGGTTGCCTCAATTCTTCCATTAAGGATCAGATTAATGAGAGAACAGACATGTTTACAGAACTGCAAGTAGCTTTGTGTAGCAGTCTAGGTTGGGGAAATGGTACTGACCTTTTACTGCTTAAAAATCAATCTTCCACACACTACTTTTAGCTGTGTTTCTCAAACTTGAGTAATATACAAATTCCATATATGAGGAAATATTTTTCAAGGATTTTATTATTGAATACCACATTTCTCTTCTTAATTTTTTAATTAATTAACTTTTGGCTGTGCTGGGTCTTCATTGCTGCCTGGGCTTTTCTCTGGTTGTGGTGAGCAGGGCCCACTCCCTAGCTGCGGTCCATGAGCCTCTCACTGGAGCGGCTTCTCTTGCCAAACATGGGCTCTAGAGTGCTCAGGCTTCAGTAGCTGTGGCTCTCAGGTTCTAGAGCACAGGCTCAGTAGTTGTGGTGCCTGGGCCTTGTTGCTCTGGGGCATGTGGGGTCTTCCCTGATCAGGGACTGAACCCATGTTTCTTGCAAGGAGATTCTTTACCACTGAGCCACCAGGGAAGCCCCTATTTTTATTAAATATGTAAGGGCATAAAGCTAGTTATAATCTCTTCATACTTGAACTCTTTTATGCCAATCAAACAAAATCAAATTTATAAATGAAACAAAACAATTCTAAAGGCCTTTTATAAGTCAAATTAATGATAGGAATTTAAAACAGTGAGTGGTAGTCAGTGAAATTAAATTGCTAGTTTAAATTTAATAGTAGAAGAATGGACTTGCTGACTATTGATTTACCCATACATTCACTTATTTATTCATTCATTCATTTGTTTTTATTTGAAGCCCAATCAACCATCCTTAAAGTGACAACCATTATCAGTGTCATTAATATCCTTTTCAGCAAGGCTTTAGTTACTTATACATTATTTTGTGGGGCCAATGATTTGAGTGTTATAAGACTGCGCCATTAAGCACAGACACACAGCAAAAACTAAGCAAATTAAAGTAAAAGAATTTTAATCATCATCTAGAAAACATTTTCCCCTTTAACCATAAGTTATTTTGCACAAAATAGGATCTATACAAGGAGCTGCTCTAATGATTATCCTACCCAGTGCTCTGGGGTATGTACCTTTGTGTTAAAAAAATCTCTGCTATCCCAAGCCACATGGTATCTCAGCTCTTGCAAGACTTTCTCTAACTAAATCACAGTGGAACTTCTGTTCATACCCTGTAATAGGGTTTAGTCTTTACTTGATACCAGCTCATCATTACATAATAAGTCTGTTAATGGTTTTTTCCTCTTTATACCATGTGCTGCTGTGCTGTGCTAAGTCACTTCATATGACAGGGTGTGAACAACTTTGGGGACTGGTTGCCTGGAGAAAGGTTGTTGTTCAGTCATTAAGTGGTGTCCGACTTTTTGTGACCCCATGGACTGCAGCACGCCTGGCTTCCCTGTCCTTCACTATATCCTGGAGTTTGCTCAGATTCATGTCTATTGAGTTGGTGATGCCATCCAACCATCTCATCCTCCATCACCTTCTTCTCCTCCTTCCCTCAGTCTTTCCCAGCATCAGGGTCTTTTCCAATGAGTTGACTCTTCACATCAGGTGGCCGAAGTATTGGAGCTTCAGCTTCAACATCAGTCCTTCCACTGAGTATTCAGGGCTGATTTCCTTTAGGATTGGCTGGCTTGATATCCCTTTTAGTCCAATGGACTCTCAAGATTCTTGTCCAGCACCACAATTTGAAAGCATCAATTCTTCGGCCCTCAGCCTTCTTTATGGTCCAACTCTCACATCCATACGTGACTACTGGAAAAACCATAGCTTTGACTAGACGGACCTTTGTTGGCAAAGTGATGCTTTTTACTTCCAAGGAGCAAGCATCTGTTAATTTCACGGCTGCAGTCACCCTCTGCAGTGATTTTGAAGCTCAAGAAAATAAAAGATGTCACTGTTTCCACTTTTTATCTATTTGCCATGAAATGATGGGACTAGATGCCATGATCTTAGTCTTTTGAATATTAAGTTTTAAGAGTTTTTTTCACTCCCCTCTTTCACCCTCATCAAAAGGCTCTTTAGTTCTTCTTTGCTTTCTGCTATTAGAGTGATATCATCTGCATATCTGAGATTGTTGATTTTTCTCATGACAATCTTGATCCTAGCTTGTGATTCATCCAGCCTGGCAATTCTCATGGTGTACTCTGCATGTAACTTAAATAAGTAGGGTGTCAATATACAGCCTTCTTGTTTTCATTTCTCAATTTGGAACCAGTCCTTTGTTTCATGTCTTATTTGAACTGTTGTTTCTTGACGTTTATACAGGTTTCTCAAGAGGCAGGTAAGGTGGTCTGGTATTCATATTTATTTAAGAATTTTCCACAGTTTTTGTGATCCACACAGTCAAAGGCTTTAGCATAGTCAATGAAGCAGAACTAGATGTTTTTTCTGGAATTCCCTTGCTTTTTCTATGATCTAGTGGTTGTTGGCAATTTGATCTCTGGTCTCCCCGCCATTATAAATCCAGCTTGTACATCTGAAAGTTCTGGATTCATGTACTCTTCTTTTTTTTTTTTCCTTTTTTTATTTATTTATTTATTTATTTTTTTATTATTGTTTTTGCCATACATTGTCATGATATCACCATGGGTTTACATATGCTTCCCCTCCGGGTCCCCCCTCCCTCCTCCCTCCCCCCAGGGAAATCTCGCTGCACCAGTCCCGAGCATCAATCCTGGGCTGGCGATTGATTAGACACATGACAATTAACATGCTTCAATGCCCTTCTCCCATCTCATCCCACCCTTACCCTCATCCACCAAGTCCGCAAGTCTATTCTATACATCTGCGTTCCTTTTGTTGTCTCCTATGTTGGGTTCTCATTACTGTCTTTCTAAATTCCATATATGTGTGTTAATATACTGTATTGTTGTTTTTGCTTCTGGCTTACTTCACTCTGGATAATGGGCTCCAGTTTCGTCCATCTGAGTAGAATTGCTTCAAATGAATTTTTTTTTAATGCTGAGTAATATTCCATTGTGTATATATACCACAGCTTTCTTATCCATTCGTCAGTTGATGGGCATCTAGGTTGCTTCCATGTCCTGGCTATTGACAAGACTGAAAGTTTGGAGAACTGTCAAGATGATGAATCTTATTAGGAAATAATGAGTGTCTGAGCCAAGGTAAGAATGTCAGGATGGAGTGGAGGGTGGAAATGTTTATAAATAAAATTAGGTAGAATATTGTATAAATCTGAGATGTAAGTGTTATTCTAGACTCCTGAATTTTCTCTCCACTCTTGTATAGCATAGTTCACTGGAGCAGATGCCACTTAGAGAGAGTTAAACTATGAGAAATTCTTTTTGAGTAAGGGTGAAAAAGAATTCATTTTGGATTCCTTGATGCTCCCATGCGACATCTGAATGGAGATATTCTGCCTTGGCCCCTCTGGCCCGTGTATGGATCCATGCAAGAGGAGGAGGATGCCTGGCTTGATTCCCTAAGTTTTTAGGATAAATTGCACCTCGTAACAATACCACATATGAGTTGCTTAGAAAATTTTGACTCTTCAAAAATGTAAATGTACCTTAATACATATATTTTTTATTTGCCTTTCATACTTTTAACTTCTGAATACACTTTTTGAAAAGGGGACAACCTATGTAAAGTTAGATTTAGTTACTGTAGATCTGCTGACCAAAACAAGAGGAGAATATATACAATAGGAAGAGAAAAACATTAGAAATGGAATATGGGGAATTCCATATTATTCTTAAATTTAAAAAAAATCAAAGTTATTATTTATTTGTTTTTTAATTTGTTTCAGGAAACAGAACCTGGTAAGGAAGTTACGTTACCTTGTACCTAAAGAAAGGTACCATAGAAGGTAGAAAAAATTACCATCTCAAACACTACCACTATTAAAATAGTTTTGTATAGATACTTCTTAAATTTTCCCTCACATTTAAAGTTCTTTTTTTTTTTTTTTTTTGGAGTGGGGTCAATTGGAGGGAAAAGGAATCTGAGAAGATGGTTGGAAGGATGTGAGAGCAGAAGCAAGTAAAGAACTGCTAGAGTACATCACTGGAGAAGCTAAGGGGAGAAATGTTGACTCATCAATACTGCCAACCTGACTGCTATTTAGAATCATTTTATTTCATAATTAGGAAGTCTCAGTTATTTTAGGTAGAGTCGTTTTATGGGAAAGGTGATTTTATGGCTTAGTTTATAGTTGGTTAGGAATGCATCCTACTTGTCCAGTACTGAGACAGATACAAAATTAAATGCTTAAATAGGGTTTTTTTTTTTGCTTCAATGATTTTCAATTATTAAACAATTCTTTATTTACTATAAAGCTTTTTTATTTTTATAGGTGTCTTTATTGAGATATAATTCATATGACATATGATGGACACATACAAAGCGTGTGGTTCAATGATTCTGAGTATATTCAGAGTTGCACAACCAGCACCACAATTGTAATTCATTTTCATTAGCCCAAAAGAGACCGTGTACTCCAGGGGATGACCTTCAACATTTAAAAGGTGCTGTTATACTATCATTTATGTGTTTTAGATATGTATATTATTTCATTAAAAACAAAAATAAATATTAAAATAATTTGTCTACAAGTAGAGAGAAGAGATGAATGTACATAGGAGTATTTCATACATTTCATTAAGATAGTCGACCTTGATTTGGGTCCAGATTAAAGAATAAGTGGAAGGATTTAGTTGGCAAGGGAAGATGGGGCATATAAAACACAGGAGCTGCTGCTTTCAATCACGGCTGTCAAAGATGGACAGCTGTTAGATATTCTGTCAAATCAAAGTACGAGAAGTGTTTTCCAACCATCATCCTGAACCCTGATTGTGTTTTTTAAAATAATTGAGGTGTACTTGCCATGCAGTACTGGTAAGTTTAAGGTGTAAAACATGATGATTTGACTTATTAATACTTACATCATGAGATGATTACCACAATAGGTTTAGTGAACATCTCTCATCTCATATAGATGTAACATTTTTTTCCCCCTTGTGGTATGAACTCCTAGGACTTACTCTCTTAACAACTTTCATATATAATGTGCAACAGCAGTAATTATACTAGGCTTCGCTAGTGGCTCAATCAGTAAAGAGTCTGCCTGCAATGTGGGAGACCCAGCTTTGATTTCTAGGTCAGGAAGATCTCATGGAGAAGGAAATGGCAACCCACTCCAGTATTCTTTCCTGGAGAATTCCATGGACAGAGGAGCCTGGCAGGCTGCAGTCCATGGGGTCACAGACATGACTGAGTGACTCACACACACACACACACACACACACACACACACACACACAGAGTAACTATATTACATTATACCCCTAGTATTTGTTTATCTTACGACTGGAAGTTTGTAACTTTTGACCACCTTAATCCAATTCTCCTTCCCCACACCACATTCCTGGTAGCCACAAGTCTAATCTCTTTTTAATGATTTTATTTGTTTTATTTTTTGAAGTTTAATTGACCTACAATATAATGTTAGTTCCCGAAACACAACATAGTGATTTGATATTTCTGTACATTTCAAAATGATTACCATAATAAGTCTAGTTGTTGTCTGTCAACATGACAGGTTATTACATATTTATTGACTGTTTTCCCCACACCATACATTTCATATCCATGTCTCATTTATTTTGCAACTGAAAGCTTGTATCTCTTAATCTCTTGTTTAATTTCTCTCCTCCTCCCCACCTCCCTCTTCTCTGAAAACCATGTTTGTTGTCTCTATCTATAACGTTTGTGACTGAGTGACTAACACATACACACACACACACACACACACACACACACACACACACACACACACACACACACAGAGTAACTATACTACATTATACCCCTAGTATTTATTTACCTTATGACTGGAAGTTTGGCACTTTTGACCACCTCCATCCAATTCTCCCTCCCCACACCACATTCCTGGTAGCCACAAGTCTAATCTCTTTTTAATGATTTTATTTTTTGAAGTTTAATTGCTCTACAACATAACGTTAGTTCCTGATACACAACATAGTGATTTGATATTTATGTACAGTTCAAAATGATTACCATAATAAGTCTAGTTGTTGTTTGTCAACATGCCAGGATATTACATATTTATTGACTATTTTCCTCACACTATACATTTCATATCCATGTCTCATTTATTTTGCAACTGAAATCTTGTATCTCTTAATCTCCCTTATCTAATTTCTCTCCTCCCCACCTCCCTCTCCTCTGAAAACCACGTTTGTTCTCTGTATCTATAGTTCTGTTTCTGGTTAGATACATTTGTTCACTGAATTGGGTTTTAGATTTGACATATAAGTAAATTCATATGGTATTTGTGTTTTTCTGTCTGATATTTCACCTAGCATATTACCATTTAGGTCCCTCAATGCTATCACAAATGGCAAGATTTCATTTTTTTTATGGCTAATATTCCATTTTATGACTAATATTCATAAATATACATATGCATATGTAACTATATATATATATACACATATGATCATTTATGTTGCTTCCACATTTTAACTATTTTACTTAATGCTGTAATGAACACAGGAATGCATATCTCTTTTCAAGTTATTCTTGTTTTGGCTTTCTGCCAATAAATATCCAGAAGTAAAATTAATAAATTATATGGTAGTTTTATTTTTAATATTTTAGGAATCTCCATATTGTCTTTTTATAGTGGTTGCACAAATTTACATTCCCACCAACAGTGTACAAGTGTTCCCTTTTCCCCACATCCTGGCCAATACTTGGTTTTTGTATCATTTTTTTTAAATAACAGGCATTCTGATACGTTTGTTCCTTGCATATGTTGGATATTATTCTTCTGTGAGATATATTGTTTGCAAATGTCTTCTCCCATTGAGTAGGTGGATTTTTTTTTTCTTTTTTTGGATTTGTTGATAGTTTCCTTTCCTGTGCAAAATCTTCTTAGTTTGATGTAGTCCCATTTGTTTATTTTTACTTTTGTTTCCCTTGCTTGAGGAGGCATATAAAAATGTTACTAAGACCATGTCAAAGAACTTACTGCCTATGTTTTCTTCCAGAAGTTGTATGGTTTTAGTTCTTAGATTTAAGTCTTCAATCCATTATGAGTTGATTTTTGTATATGGTGTGAGAAAGTAGTCCAGTTTCATTTTTTTCTATGTAGCTGTCCTGCTTTCCCAAAACCATTTATTGAAGAGACTGCCCTTTATCACGGTGTATGCTTGCCTCCTTTGTCGTAGTTAATTACCCATATAATTGTGAAGTCATTTCTGGGCTCTCTATTCAGTTCCAATGATGTATGGATCTGCTTTTTTGTTTGTTTGTTTTGATGGCCTTCAGATTTTCTGCTGAAAAGTCATCTAATAACCTCATAGGACTTCCGCTGTATGTAGCTTGTTGCTTTCCCCTTGCTTGGTCTGATGGTAGACTTGAAGGTGGCAGCCTGTGTACCCAGTGTGAGCCCTGGTATCTGCTTCTGGAGGGAGCAAAGTAGAATATATTCTCAAAGAATTGTGTTTGTATGTTTTGAACTATCTGAGGGCTACCAGAAGAAGAGATGTAAATTGTTTGCTTTTGTTTCACCTAAATTGAAATTTTCTCAAGGTGGAAGAGTGGCCACACAAAGGGCATTTCTTGAAGTCATCTTAAGGCAAATGAAAAACCTGCTGCCTGGGGCAAAAGATTAAAGTCGAAGCAAGACAAAACAAATAAATAACAGCCAAGACCAACAACTCAGCCTTCAACAGCCTAGAAGGAAAAGCTGGGGTGAGAGAGTTTTCTTTCTTTCTTTTTTAATTAGAATTTAGGGCATTGAATAGTTTTGCGTATTCCAGGGACTCTAGAAAGACATGTGCATGCCCAGGGCAGGTGTGTGCTCATAAAACCTAGAAAACACCCATAGCTTTCTCCTCGGCCATTCTTTAGGCTCAGTGAAAACAAAACCTCAGGCTAATTCAGAATTGTCAACAGCCTGGTTAAGCATCAAGAGAACCAATTTGCAAATGCAGGGAGAGATTTTTGTCTTTTCTTTCTTTTTTTGGATCTAGGCATTCAAAGTGATCTCTGTCAACATTACTTGATTGCAAGAGACTTCAGAGACTACAGTCAAGAAAAAATAAAAGCTTTATAAAAATAGTTTAGAAAAGTAACAACAGAAAACAAATGACTAAAATCTACAGCGAGCAAGAAAAAGCTAAGATAAAATAAAAGTTAGTAAATGAGGAGAGGAAGAATATGATTTCCAGAATTAATATATTATAATATTCAAAGTGTTCAGTTTCAAAAACTGTAAAGTATACAAAAAACAAGAATGGGTGACTTATTCTCAGAAAAATGAATGGTAACTGTTCATTTATTGAACTTAAAAGACAAATATTTTTAAATCACCTGTCCTATATATGATGAAAGAGCTAAAGAAAACCATGGGTAAACTGATAGAGGAAACCATTAAAATGATGTCTCAACAAATAAAGAATATCATTTGAGATATAGAAATTATAAAAAGGAACCCTAAAGAAATTCTGACCTTAACAATAGCAATAGCAGAGATGAAAAACTCAGTAGTAGATTTTAATAGCATGCTCATTTGAGCAGGCAGAAGAAAGGATCAGCAAACTTAAAAACAGATCAACTGTGGTTATCTAGGTTGGGGAGAAGAAAGAAAAAAGAAGAAAAAAAAACTTTTTAGAACCACCAAGAGTACCAACAACTGCTTCAGAAACCCCAAAGGAGAGGTGACATAAAGAAATAGAAAGCATATTTGAAATAATAATGGTCAGTATCTCCTAGACTTCCAGGTGGTGTTAGTGGTAAAGAATGTGCCTGCCAAAACAGGCGCCACAAGAGACATGGGTTTGACTCTGGGTCAGGAAGATTCCCTGGAGGAGGAAATGGCAACACATTCCACTAATTTTGCCTGGAAAGTTCCATGGACAGAGGAGCGTGGTGGGCTACCATTCACGGTGTTGCAAAGAGTCGGATGTAACTGAATGTCTGAGCACAGTACGCCTATAAGAAGCTAAATAAATTCTAAGGAGGATATACCCAAAGGGTACCATACTGAGACACATTATAAGCAAACTCTTGAAAGTCAAAAGCAAGGAATCTTGAAAGCAGTAAGATAAGCAACTCATCATATACAAGTTATCCCCAATAAGAAAATCAATTTATTTTTCAGCAGAAGCCATGGAATCCAGAAGGTTGTCAAATGACATATTTAAAGTACAAAAGAAAAAATATCTGTCAGCCAAGAACTGTATACCCAGCAAAACTATTCCAATTACAAAGTAAATTAAGACATTTCCAGATAAACAAAATCTGAGGTAAGTTCATCAAGAGTAGAGTTGCCCTAGGAGTCCTACAGGTGAAAATGAAGGAACACAACTTGAAGCCATGCAAAGAAATAAGAAATGTTGGTAAAGTTAGGTACATAGGTGAGTAAAAGAGATAGTATTATTGTTTTAATGTATTTTTGGTTTGTAACTTCCTTTTTTTTCTTACATGACTTAAAAGGCAAATACATAAAACATAAATTATAAATCTGTATTATTTAGTACATAGTATTTAGAGGTGTAATTTGTAACAATAGTTTCATCAAGGAGTAGAAATGGAGCTGTATAGGAGCGTGATTATTGGGGCAGAGGATAATCAGTATGAAAATAACTAAAAAGATACAGAAAATAAAATATTAAAGGAATAAAAGTATATAAAAAATTAAACACAAAAGAAGAAAATAATAAAGGAATAGAGGAACAAACAAAATATAACATACAGAGAACAAATAGCAAAATCACAGAAATAAGTCATTCCTGGTCAGTAACGGCTTCAAAAGTAAATAGATTAAAAAGGTATTTGTTAAGTTGAACTTAAAATTAAAAAAAAAATTAAATAGATTAATTCTCCAATTAAAAGGCAAAGATTGTTAGAAAAGATAAAAAAATAAATTATCTTAGTATATGCTGTTTAAAAGAGGCTCATTTTGGATGGAGTATTATCCTGAAACCAAAGCCAGATAATAACATCACAAGGATAGAAAACTATAAACCAATACCCCATAATGAATATAGATGAAAAATCCTCAAGTAGCATATTAAAGGGACTATATACCATGATCAAATGAAATTTATTCTCAGAATTCAAATGTGCCTCAATATATAAAAGTCAATGTAATATACCACAGTAATATAATGAAAGGAAAAAAACTCATGTGGTTATCTCAAGTCGTGCAGAAAAATATTTGATAAAATTCAGCACCATCTCCTGAAAGAACTTAAACTAGGAGGAAGAAAATTTCCTCAATCTAGCAAAGGGCATTTGTGAGAAATCCACAACTAACTTCATATGCAATGGTTAAAGACTGAAATTCTTCCTTGTAAGATCAGGAACAGGACAAGGAGGCCCACTTTCCCATTTTTGTTCAAGGTTATACTGAAAGTTTTAGCCAGAACAATGAGACAAGAAAAAAAGCATACAAATTGGAAAGAAAGAAATAAAACTATTTCTATTCATAGATGACATGATTTTATATATAGAAAATCTTAAAAATCTGCAAAACCCAGTTAGAACTTATAAATGAATTCAGCTAAGTTACAGAATACAAGATCAACACACAAAGTCAGTTTTATATCTATACCCTAGCAATAAATGATGAAAATAAAATTAAGAAAACTATTTCATTTACATAGCATCCAAAAGAATGAAATAATTAGGAATAAATTCAACCATGGAGATTAAAACTTGTACATTGAGAAACTGCAGAGCATTGTTAGAAGAAATTACAGAAGATCTAAATAAATGGAAAGATATCCTAGGTTAATGATTGGACAATTTTAAGGTACTATTACACAAAATGATCTACTGATTCATTGTAATCCCTATTGAAATCCCAATGGTATTTTTTTTTTTTTGAGAAATAGAAAAGCCAGTTTTCAAATTCATGTGATCTTGCAAACAGCCAAAATAATTTTGGGAAAGAACAAAGTTGAAGGACTCCTAATTCATTTCAAAATGTACTAAAAAGCTACAGTAATCAAAACAATGTGGTACTGGCATAAAGACAGATATAAAGATCAGTGGACTAGGATGGAGAATCCAGAAATAAACCTTCACATATGTTGTTAATATTCAGGGTTGATTTCCTTTAGGATTGACTGTTTTGATCTCCTTGCAGTCCAAGGGCCTCTCATGAGTCTTCTCCAGCACCACAGTTTGAAAGCATCAATTTTTCCATGCTCAGCCTTCTTTATGGTCCAACTCTCACATCCATACGTGACTACTGGAAAAACCATACCTTTGACTATACAGTTCTGTTTATATAAAAACCCAGCATAGGGACATTCAGAGAGGCAGAAAGCAAGCAGGTGATTGCCATGGGCTGGGAGAAGGGAAGAATTGGGAGTGCCTGCTTACTGGGTATGAAGTTTTCGTTTAGGCTATTGAAATGTTTGGAACTTAAAATGGATGGTAGTTGAACAATATTATGAATGTAAATTTTGATATGAAAGTTGAACATCAATAAAAATAAAAGCACTGGATTCTGAATTCCAGGCAAGTAAAAAAAAAAGACAACTTGATTTGAATTATTTGCTTAGCAATAGATTTAAAGTTAAGCTACTCACATAAAAGGTACTTGGGATCTTTCTATTATTCCTACTTATAATTGCATTAAATATATAACTATCTCAAAATAAAAAATTAGTTATAAAGATTATCAGAGTTTGTTGAAAAACTGAGAAATGATTTAAAATTTGAGACATAATCAGTAGATAGTTAGGATTTTATACATTTGTTGTTTTTTTGTTTGTTTAATAGACACCTACCACTCAATATATGTCAGTCACAGTCCAAAGTGTTTTATAAATACTAAAATGGCTCAGTAATTTACTGAGTACTCAGAAAATGGCTATTTTTAGTAGCCAGGTCCTGAAGCAGTATCTCCAGTGCATGGAACAGTGCTGGGCACTAGTAAGTATTTTATAGATACTTGTTTAATGATTAGATAATATTTTCCCATGTTGCTCTCACTGATTTTATTTCAATATCCAAAATTTCACTATCTAGATTTCAGTAGATTTAAGACATTTGATGTCTTTGTTTGGGTTCTCCTAAGGCAGAGCCTGAGATTTGAAGTTGGGAGCAGGTACTTTAGTTGTAAGAGAATCCCAGGAAGATTTAGAGAAGGAGCATAGAGAATGAGCACAGGAATGAGAAGAAACCGATATCATGATGAGTCACTGAAGTTGAGGCAAGCACAGTTTTGTAAGAATCTCAGAGAAACATACAGAATACCTCTTGGGACTATTCATCTAAAACAAGAATAGGGCACTACTCTGCCAGCTTGCATGCCCACTGATGGAATGTGTGTCTGGTGCCTTTAATCACCCATACTTCTGGGCTGTGGCTTTGCAGAGCTGAGAAAGCTCCTTGATTTAGATGAAATGCACATGCTTAAGATGGGATGTTGGCAACTCCAAACTGCAGCTGGAATCTGACGTGGGCTGTGGGGATGACATGGAGAACTGCAACAGTATTTATTGCATTTAATGAATATAATTTTTAATTTAGCAAACAATTTTAAAATGACGATTAAAGGAAATACCATAAATGAAGTGCAAAAATATAACTATTACAAACTTAGTTGTTAAATACCTACAAGTCAGTGTTAATTTTGAGAAGAAAGATCATTGCCTCAATGGCTTGTAGAAATATTTACGATAATAGATACAACATGTGTTGTATAAAACATATACAAACTATATATACATACACACATTGTATATACATATAGGTCATGAAAACCTTCTGATGCTTGCTATTCTTTCTGCCCACTCCCTTATACTCAAGGTTTTTAGTTTATGACCGACTCTTTCCAAGTGTCTGTGTTTACTAAACAGCAATTCAAACATTTCCATAAATGGCCTTTGGTTCTGTAGAAAAATGTTTTTTCTTTCAGCATCATCAGTGTGGGGTATTGTCATTGCTTAGAATTTAAAGGAGGAGTTATGACTGGCTTAGACTCTGTGGGCCTGTGACCCACCTGGAATTTGTAATACAATATTTTCTCAGAAATTAGTCATGGGATGTGGAGTTATTAAAAGAAAATGAACACACATCTTTATCAAAGAGCACATCAGTGCAGATGTAAAGTTGTATCTATTTTTAAAACATTAGCCATATTTCATTTATTTTTAATCACATGGTACTGTTCTCTGAATATAGCAAGTAGACAGTAGTAAACTTTGTAACAGAAAGGTTATTGAAAATCTCATCCTTCTGTGCTATCTTCCAATTTTCATAGCAAGAGCATGCTTGAAAATGTGGAGGAAGAAGCCATTCCTGTTTTATGTTGGCATAAATGTCTCGTGGCTTACTGGGGGTGGGTGGAGATCTGTCTTAACTGGGGAAAAATCATGGAGGTAGTTTGGGGATCTAGCAGGGCTTCCCAGGTGGCGCTAGTGGTAGAGAATCTGCCTGCCAATACAGGAGACATAAGAGACTTGGGTTCAGTCTCTGGGTCTGGAAGATCCCCTGGAGGAGGGCATGGCGATCCACTCTGGTATTTTTGCCTGGAGAATTCCTTGGACAGAGAAGCCGGGTGAGATACATACAGTCCAGGGGATCACAAAGAGTTAGACACAATTGAAGTGAGGCACACACATGCAGGCATGAGAAAGCAAAGTAGTGTGGGATGTGACATACTCAGAGTGGATAGGTTATCCTGCTGGATGGGAAAGGGTATCCAGCATTCAGCATAGGTCTTGGGATCTTCTGCAGATTTTGTACCTGTTGACCACACAGTCTGGAAGAATGTCTTGAGGTGGGAGATGTCTTGTTTCCAAGAGTAAGAATAATTTTGATTTATAGTATTTCAAGTGGATTAGATCTCCCAAGGGCTTTAGTGAGCGCAGCATGCCCATTAATATCATCCAAATGGAATTTAGAGCATTTTCTTGATTAGTTATAGGAAAATTTGGCCTTTTAGGACTAGGCAGTCCCACGTGGACCCAGAAGTATCCTAGTTTATCTTTAAAAAATGATGGGAAAGAGTTTTAATCATTTACCAAAGCTATTTTCTCAAACGGAGATGGCAAGATCAGGTTGTGTTTCTTTTCGAAATGTTCTTAACTTTATTGAGATTTGTCTCAGTGGTATGTGGAATCTAAAATGGTCAAATACACAGAAGTGGAGCATACAGTAGTGACTGTTGGGAATGAGGTTGGGGGGAACAAAATGCTGGTCAAAGGGTGTGAAATTTCAATTATGCAAGATGAAGGAGTTGTGGAGAGCTAAGGTACAGCCTGGTGATGGTAGTTAATAATACTGCACTGTATACTTGGAATTTGCTAAGAGAATGCATTGAGTTTCTCCAACTTGAAATTTCAGTTTCAGCTTGTCTCAGGATGGCTGAGGCCAGTGAGTCCCTCTCTTCATTACCTCAGTTTATACTTGGCCCTTCCTTGCCCCTCTCTTCCCCTCCTGCTCTTTGCTTAAGTGAGGTTTATGGATTTCACTTGTTACTTGAAGTAGTCTACATTTATTTTTTTATTTAAAAAATTTTGTATTGGTGTATAGTTGATTTACAATGCTGTGTTAGTTTCAGGTATACAGCAAAGTGATTCTTTTAAACATGTACATATATCCATTTTTTCAAATATTCTTTTCCCACATAGGTAGTTATAAAGTATTGAATAGAGTTTCCTGTGCTATTCAGTGGGTTCTTATCAGCTGTCTATTTTATTTATAGTAGTGTGTATGTGTCAATTCCAATCTCCCAATTTATCCCTCCCCCCATTATCCCCTGGTAACCATAAGTTTGTTTTCTACATCTGTGATTCTACCTCTGTTTTGTAAATAAGTTCATTTGTACCCTTTTTAAAAAACAATATTCCACATATAAGCAATATCATGTGATATTTGTCTTTCTGTGTCTGACTTCACACATTTCCATTGTAGTCTTAGAGGTAATTTATTGTGTGTGTGTGTGTGTGTGTGTGTGTGTGTGCACGTGTTTAAGAAAAAGAATAGACCCTGGTATCTTCTAGATTGAACATTCTTACCCTAACATACATATTTCTTTGTTTCCTTTTATGTAAAGTTTTACCTTCAACACTAATGTGGCCTAGGTGTGAAAATGCTATTTTCTAGAAGGAAATAACAGCATTGTTCAGATGCTTAAATCTACTTTCCTCCAGCTCAGCCCTGTCCCATACGTAAATCTCTGTGGGATAGTTTTAGTCTCTCAGAGCCCTATCTCTGGTCAGCCCTCCTTCTGATGCTGAAGGTTAATAGTGTGTCAATCTGGAGAACTGCCGGGCATTTGAGCTTGTCTTACCCTGGGGATATGTCTCTTTGTAAAGAATATTGGTTGTGAGAGACCTAAACCAGGACTATTCCCATAAAGTATTTTAGTACACAGTGAAGAGAGATATTCTTCTTTTTGGGAACTTAGTATGTTTTTCAGTTCACTTATAGTAAAATTATTGAGGAAAATGTTGTTTAGTTGCTAAGTCATGTCTGACTCTTCTGTGACCCCACGTACTGTAGCCTGCCAGGCTCCTCTGTCCATGGGATTTCTCAGGCAAGAATCCTGGAGTGGGTTGCCATTTCTTTCTCCAGGAAATCCTTCTGACCCAGGGATTGAATCTGTGTCTCCTGCATTGGCAGGAGGATCCTTTACCTCTGAGCCACCAGCAAAGCCTCCAAGAAAAATGTACAGTGAGTTTAAAGTTATCCCCCTACTGGATCACTAAAATGTACTTCTGTGTATTTCTCCATTCTGCCTCATTCTATTTTTGTTACACATATAATACAAGAAAGTTAGCAGCAATTATAGTTAGTATTTATTGGGTGCTTATAATTTTTCAGGCACTGTGTTGAATCCTTTATATTCATATCTCATTATCTAATTATCAAACTACTCCCATGAGTTAGATTATTATTATTTCTATCTTTAACCTAAGGTTTGCATTCTTTCCCAAAGTCAGTTATTAAGGTGGTTAAGCTTGAATTCAGTTTTGATTCCAAAATCAAAGTTATTTTCATTCTAATTGGGAAGGCATACACAATAACATGGCATGCTTGTTAAGTTGCTTTAGTTCTGTCCAACTCTTTGCAACCCAAAGGACTGTAACATGCCAGGCTCCTCTGCCCATGGGATTCTCCAGGTAGGAATACTGGAGTGGGTTGCCTTGCCCTCCTCCAGAGGATCTTTTTATAACATGGGGATTAGTTCAGTTCACAAGAAAAAATATTTATCGAGTCTCTGTGGTATATAATTTTCTGTCCTAAAAGCTGGAGAATTGAAAGGCAAAAAAAATAGTGTATGGGTCTGCCAGGGCTGCTTTAAAAATGTACCACAGACTGAGTGGTTTAGACAGTAGAAAATATTTTTACTCATAGTTCCAGAGGCTAGAGATCTGAGTTTCATATTGACAGGGTTCCTTCTGAGGGCTGAGAGGGAAGGATCTTTTCTAGACCTCTCTCCTTGGCTCCCACATGGCCATCTTCTTTATTTTCAGACAATCTTTCTTCTGTCCATGTCTATGCCTAAGTTTCCTCTTCTTTTTTTCTTAAAAAAAAAAGGCTTTATTTTGATATAATTCAGATACCAGAAATTTCACTCCCTCATTTATTTGGCTGCGTTGTGCAGTGTGTGGGGTCTTTGTTCCTCAACCAGGGATTGATCTCATGCCCCCTGCATTGGGAGCATGGTCTTAATCACTGGGCCATCAGGGAAGTCCCAGTTCTCTCTTTATATAAAGACATCAGTCATATTGGTTTACTTTTGGGTTAATGTGGTCAAGATGTGACTGGGGCATAGGGAAAGGACAGGCCATGTGAGATCTTTGTGATCATACTAACGATTTTGATGTTTATCTTATAACCAAAGGGCAGCCACCAAATGGTTTTCAGTACGTCTTAAAGTGCACAAATATTTGCGAGCACACGTGCTTCTGCTCTAGGTATAACAGGAATGGACTTGTATTTTGGAAAGATTGTTCTGAATGCAGTGGGAAGAACTGTTGAAGGGAAGCCAAATTGCCTGTCAGAAGAACTGCGCCTTATTTCAGTAGAATAGTCAAGGCGATGGAGATGGGGCAGAGATCTATTTAGGCAATGACCTCAGCCGCAATGATCACATTTACTGCAAAAATTGTGGGATCTGAACACCATCCCAGTAAAATGGAGTGTTTAGTTGTTGTTCAGTTGCTAAGTCATGTCTGAATCTTTGTGACCCCATGGATTATAGCATGCCAGACTACTCTGTCCTCCACTATCTCCTGGGGTTTGCTCAAATTCATGTCCATTGAGTTGATGATGCTATAAAACCATTTCATTTTCTGCCTCCCCCTTGTCCTCCTGCCTTCAGTCTTTCCTAGCGCCAGGGTCTTTTCCAATGAGTCAACTCTTTGCATCAGGGGGCCAAAGTATTGGGGCTTCAACTTCAGCAACAATCCTTCCAATGAACATTCAGAGTTGATTTCCTTTCAGATTTACTGGTTTGATCTTGCAGTCCAAGGGGCTCTCAAGAGTCTTCTCCAGCCCCGCAGTTCCAAAGCGTCAGTTCTTTGGTGCTCAGGTTTTTAATAGTCCAACTTTAACATCCATCTGTGGCTACTGGAAAAACCATAGCTTTGACTAAAAGAAGCTTTGTTGGTTAAGTGATGCCTCTGCTTTTTAATATGCTGTTTCAGTTTGTTATAGATTTCCTTCGAAGTAGCAAGGGTCTTTTAATTTCAAGTCTGCAGTCATTGTCCACAGTGATTTTGAAGCCCAAGAAAATAAAATCTGTCACTAGATTAAAGGCTATTTCCAGGTCTGGAGAAGGAAAAGAGGAAATCCTGAAATATATTGTTGAGTCAGAAAGCAAAGGCATATTCAAAAATAATGGTGGTGTGTCAAAATGATTCAGAAGCCAGTGAAAGAGCTAATAATGATAATGGATGATAGCACACTGAAGTCAGAAACAGAATCTGTTATTATACAGTGATGAAAGTATGTGTGAAGAAAAAACTCTTCTTTGCAAAAGGATGTCAGCTAATGTAGAATGACTGGTAGAATTAGACAATCATTATTTTGCAAAATCTGTGTAATAATTACTCAGGTAAGATTCATCAGTGGATATTACATTTATTGGGATAATAGACTATTCAGTCTCCAAAAACCACCCCACAGATTACTTTTTAATTACAGAGAGAAAGCAGTGTTTTATAGGAGTAACTTGGAAATGCTATTTAAAACAAGTGATCAAATTTGGCATCATTACTATCAGAACAAACTGACATTGCATACTTCCTTTAATCATGCACACATCTTTTGAGACACACAAAATCACCTAAGTAGTATTTTTGCCAAAAATGTTTAACTGGACTTCTGAAAGTGAGGGAGCCGTCAGTCAAATACAGGTGAGGATAACTTTTATATGACAAATCACTTGGGTTCTTCAAAAATGTAAATATTATGAATGAAAAAAAATCACGTGTTGAGAATCTGTCACTTCTAGATTAAAGAAGACTAAAGAGACATGGCAATTGAAAGTAATGTATAAAAATCAATCCACTGATTGAATCCTGAATAGGGAAAAAGTAGCTATGAAGAGTCTTTATTTAATCAAAGATTATACTGGTGCTTGTTGTGTTATTTTATCATTTTTTCCATTAGTTTGAAATTTAGGAGAGTAAAGAAACTAAACAAAAGTAAGAAAAAGACAATAACAAGAAGACCTTGGTGGTATAGGTCAGTGGATTGAAATACATTTATTATCAATATAAACTCCATACAGGCATGAATTATAGAATAATACTTATATCTTAGAAACCCATATATATATATAAATAAATGTATTGTCAAAATTGTCCTAATTGTAGTAAGTGTGTTTCATTAGAAGATATTGCTTTAAAATTTTTTTTCTATGTATATTGTCTTTATTTTTTGATTTTGCTCCTCATTGTGCAATGCTCAGCACTTCTAAATGGTCACATCTTGAACACAGGTGTTTGCTTTAATTGCTGTCAGGCATTATGACAGGTGCTGAAGACACAAAGACAAATAATAGAAGCACAATTTTTTTTCCTCAAAGGAATTTATATACTATTAAGGAAGAGAACAACAAACAGATAAATTACAATACAATGTCTCAAGAATCTTCACAGAAGCTGATTCATTCTTGTGAGCTCAGGTTTAAAATGATGCCTGTCAGCATTACCAGCAGCTGGTGTAGGTTATCTTACATTCTTTCTTAAAATCAAGCCACAGGAAAGGAGAAAAATGGGAACATTACTTAAAACGAAGGGAAAATCTAACATCAGAATCTGGTTGCAAATCCCACTGACTTTCCCCCCTCGTTTTATTTGTTTATTTTTTAACTGGAGTACACTCGCTCTATGATGTATTAGTGTCTGCTGCACAATGAAGTGACTGAGCTATATGTATATACATATATACCCTGCTATTGACTCTCAAGAGAGATGGCCCTGAGCTGAGAAAGACAGGCACAGACTTCAGGTTTCTGGAGCAGAGGCTGCTGAAACAATTCCCATCTGTTTGTGCGTCCTGACTCAGAGAACTCGCTCTGAACCAGAGAGAAACATGCAGCTGCTGTCTTCTTCTTCTTCTTTTTTTTTTTAAATTAAATTAAATTTTATTTTTTAAAATTTATGTATTTATTTTCTCCTTTACATTATCGTGTTTGTTTTGCCATACATTGAAGGCACTTGACTACTCTCACTCTCCTTCTTTCTCACACCAGTTTTAGATTGTATAGTTAATTATCGGAGAAGGAAATGGCAACCACTCAAGTACTCTTGCCTAGAGAATCCCTTGGACAGAGGAGCCTGGTGGGCTGCTGTCCATGGGGTTGCATAGAGTTGGACACAACTGAAGCGACTT
This sequence comes from Antilocapra americana, assembly GCA_007570785.1. Taxonomy (NCBI): domain Eukaryota; kingdom Metazoa; phylum Chordata; class Mammalia; order Artiodactyla; family Antilocapridae; genus Antilocapra; species Antilocapra americana. Next base: position 42,164,002 of record ML663009.1, on the reverse strand, counting down.
AGTAGCAGCAGCAGCAGCAGCAGTTAATTATGAAAATCCTCAAACGTACAGAAAAGTAAAGAGAGTGTATAACAGAAGTTCATGTGTCCATTACTGAGACTTTAGAATATATCAAATCTCTGTTTTTAATTTAATAAAATAGAAGCGGAAGCCTTCTCATTCCCATAGGATTTACTCTCTCTCTTGTTAGAGGTAACTCTGAAATTAATATATATATATTTCCTTTCCATGTTGTTACTTTTTGATATTTTTAATAAGTTGGTTTATGTACATAAAATACATATTGCTGCTTTCTGTGTTTCATAAATATACATGACTTGAATCATACAGAACTTACATTTTTTAACCTATGTTTATTCACTCAATATTTTCAGTAATTATCCTTGTCAACATTTGTAAACCTTTTCTCATTTTTGTTTTTACAGATGCATAAGTTTAAATTCTTTTAAAAAGCCATGCTTTTCTATTCCTTATTTATTTGGCTCTTGAGAGCCTTTCTTTATTCTTTTCTTCTCAGTAGGGGTGTTACGTTCTTTAAAATATTTCAGCTGGGAATACTCCCCTTTTGCCTTTTGGTGGAATTCAGCAACTGGGAGATACCAGCTGGAGAGCAGAATGAAATCATATAGTGATTTACTGTTTACACCCCGTCAGGCCACAGATTAATTCAGGAGGTCCTCTGCCATTGTGACAACCCTATTGGATTGTGGGTACGCCGTGCAAGACCTTTCCCTCACCTGCGCAGCCTAGTCAAGGTAATGGCTTCCCCTGTTGCCAGTCCCTGATGCTTCATCACCTCTTATCAAATTTTTACCTTGCTCTACTTCTGTCAGTAGACTTTTTCTTTTTTAATTTATGTATTTTAATTGGGGGCTAAGAAATTCTTTTTTTTTTCACTTTGATAATGGCTTTATTTATTTTTTTAAGGCTATTTAATTTACAATATTTTAGTGGTTTTGCCATACACTGACATGAATCTACCAAGGGTGTACATGTGCTCTCCATCCTGAACCCCCCTCCCACTTCCCTCCCCATCCCATCCCTCTGGGTCATCCCAGTGTACCAGCCCCAAGCACCCTGTTTCATGCATAGAACCTGGACTGGCGATTCATTTCACATATGATAATATACATGTTTCAATGACATTCTCCCAAATCATCTCACCCTTGCCTTCTCCCACAGAGTCCAAAAGATTGTTCTATACATCCGTGCCTCTTATGCAGCCTTGCATACAAGGTCATGGTTACCATCTTTCTAAATTCCATGTATATGCATTAGTATACTGTATTGGTGTTTTTCTTACTGTCTTACTTCACTCTGTATAATAGGCTCCAGTTTCATCCACCTCATTAGAACGGATTCAAATGTATTCTTTTTAATGGCTGAGTAATATTCCATTGTGTATACGTACCACAGCTTTCTTATCCATTCATCTGCTAATGGACATCTAGGTTGCTTCCATGTCTGGACTATTATAAACAGTGCTGCAATGAACACTGGGGTACATGTGTCTCTTTCAATTCTGGTTTCCTCAGTGTATATGCCCAGCAGTGGGATTGCTGGGTCATATGGCAGTTCTATTTCCAGTTTTTTAAAGGAGTCTCCACACTGTTCTCCATAGTAGCTGTACTAGTTTGCATTCCCACCAACCATGTAAGAGGTTCCCTTTTCTCCACATCCTCTCCAGCATTTATTGCTTGTAGACTTTGGATAGCAGCCATTCTGACTGGCGTGAAATGTTACCTCATTGTGGTTTTGATTTGCATTTCTCTGATAATGAGTGATGTTGAGCATTTTTTCATGTGTTTGTTAGCCATTTGTGTGTCTTCTTTGGAGAAATGTCTGTTTAGTTCTTTGGCCCATTTTTTGATTGTGTTGTTTATTTCTCTGGAATTGAGCTACAGGAGTTGCTTGTATATTTTTGAGATTAATTCTTTGTCAGTTGCTTCACTTGCTATTATTCTCTCCCATTCTGAAGGCTGTCTTTTCACTTTGCTTATAGTTTCCTTCGTTGTGCAAAAGCTTTTATGTTTAATTAGGTGCCATTTGTTTATTTTTGCTTTTATTTCCATTACTCTGGGAGGGGGTCATGGAGGATCCTGCTGTGATTTATGTCGGAGAGTGTTTTGCCTATGCTTTCCTCTAGGAGTTTTATAGTTTCTGGTCTTATGTTTAGATATTTAATCCATTTTGAGTTTATTTTTGTGCATGGTGTTAGAAAGTGTTATAGTTTCATTCTTTTACTAGTGGTTAATCAGTTTCCCCAGCACCACTTGTTAAAGAGGTTGTCTTTTCTCCATTGTATATTCTTGCCTCCTTTGTCAAAGGTAAGGTGTCCATAGGTGTGTGGATTTATCTCTGGGCTTTCTATTTTGTTCCATTGATCTATTTTTTGGTCTTCGTGCCAGTACCATACTGTCTTGATGACTGTGGCTTTGTAGTATAGCCTGAAGTCAGGCAGAGTGATTCCTCCAGTTCCATTCTTCTTTCTCAAGATTGTTTTGGCTATTTGAGTTTTTTTTTTTTTTTTTTGTATTTCCATACAAATTGTGAATTTATTTTTTCTAGTTCTGTGAAAAATACCATTGGTAGCTTGATAGGGATTGCATTGAATCTATAGATTGCTTTGGGTTGTATACTCATTTTCACTATTTTGATTCTTCCAATCCATGAACATGGTATATTTCTCCATCTATTTGTGTCCTCTTTGATTTCTTTCACCAGTGTTTTATAGTTTTCTAATATAGGTCTTTTGTTTCTCTAGGTAGATATATTCTTAAGTATTTTATTCTTTTTATTGCAATGGTGAATGGAATTATTTCCTTAATTTCTCTTTCTGTTTTCTCATTGTTAGTGTATAGGAATGCAAGGGATTTCTGTGTGTTGATCTTATATCCTACAACTTTACTATATTCATTGATTAGCTCTAGTAACTTTCTGGTGGAGTCTTTAGGGTTTTCTATGTAGAGGATCATGTTGTCTGCAAACAGCGAGAGTTTTACTTCTTTTCCAATCTAGGTTTCTTTTATTTCTTTTTCTGCTCTGATTGCTGTGGCCAAAACTTCCAAAATTCCGTTGAATAGTAATGGTTAGAGTGGATACCCTTGTCTTATTCCTGACTTCAGGGGAAATGCTTTCAATTTTTCACCATTGAGGATAATGTTTGTTGTGGGTTTGTCATATAGCTTTTATTATGTTGAGATATGTTCCTTCTATTGAAAAATTATTTTAAATGAATAGAGTTGACTCCATTATTGTATATATTAGGTATGTCATAATATAAATAAAATTGGAAGATGAGTGGAAATTTTCAGGAAACATTTATAATGTGACAGTTGATAGCTTATTGTACAGAGACTACTCAAATTTACAAACACACACACACATATAATGTAATGAGCAATACTCAAAATCATTAGAGAAAAGTTTAAATGAGATAGTATGGTCCTAGGTATCACATTGAAGAAAAAGAAGCTTTAAATTTCAATCCTAAGACACAGATATGGTGATATTAAAAAAAATCCTTTATATGGTATAGCTACAGTATAGACAAGGTTCATCCTCAGATCTTAAATATCAGGTAACAAAGTTGTTTTTTAATTGAAGTATAGTTGATTTACAATATTGTTAATTTCAGGCATATAGCACAGTGATTCAGAGATATATATGGGCTTCCTTTTTGGCTCAGTAGTAAAGAATCTACCTGCCAATGTAGGAGAATGAGTTAAATCCCTGGATTCAGAAGATCCCCTGGGGAAGGAAATGGCAACCCACTCCAGTATTCTGGCCTGGGAAATCCCATGGATAGAGGACCCTTGGGGGCTACAATCCACGGGGTTGTAAAATAGTTCGACACAACTTAGGTGCTAAAATATATATATATATATATATAATATATATATATATATATATATATCGAAGTGGGTTCATAAAAACTATCCCTTCAAATATCATTAGTTGGAGTTGAAATTGGATCATCTTTTCCTAAAGGCATTTTGACAATATTTGGAAAAAGGTATGTGCCCTTTGGCACAAAAGTTACATATCAACAAATATAACTTGGAATTACAGGTGTATATAATGTGTATATAGAGAAGGGGATGACAGAGGATGAGATGGTTGGATGGCATCACTGACGTGATGGACATGAGTTTGAGTAAGCTCTGAGAGTTGGTGATGGACAGGGAAGCCTGGCATGCTGCAATTCAGGGGGTTGCAGAGTCAGACACGAATGAGCAACTGAACTGAACTGAGAGATATTTTATAGCAATCTCATTGAAATTTATTGTTTTTGGACTTACTAGACCGTGCTAACCTAGCTTGCTCAGATTTCTTTTTAATTTATTTAAAATTGTTTCTTGGATTATAGTTGATTTAAAATGTTGTGTTAGTTTCAGGTGCACAGTAAATGGAATAAGTTATACATATCTGTATGTGACAGTTTTACTTCTTTTCCAATTTGGATTTCGTTTCTTTTCTCTGATATCTGTGACTTGTGCATGTGTGCTGGGTTGTTTCAGTCATATGCCACTCCAGTCGTGTCTGACTCTTTGTGACCCTATGGATTGTAGCCCACCAGGTTCCTCTGTCCTTAGGATTTGCCAGACAAGAATACTGGAATGGGTTGCCGTGCCCTCCTCCAGGGCATCTTCCCAGCCCAGGGATTGATCTTCCCACCACAGTCACCTGTATTGGCAGGTGGGTTCTTTACCACTAGTGCCACCTAGGTTGCCTGATGTCTGTGGCTTAGGATTTCCAAAACTATATTGAATGAAAGTGACAAGAATGAACATTCTTGTCTTGTATCTAATCTTAGAAGAAATGCTTTCAGCTTCTCACCATTGAATACAATGTTAACTGTAGGTTTGTCCCATATAGCCTTGATTATGTTCAGGTAAGTTCCCTCTATGCCCACTTTCTGGAGAATTTTATAATAAATGGGTGTCGAACTTTGTCAAAAACTTTTTCTGCATTTATTGAGATGATCCTATGCTTATTTTTATTCTTTAATTTATTAATATGGTGTATCACGTTGATCAACTGGCAAATGTAAAATCTCAATCAGAGTGTATGATACTTCTAATGTGCTTTTGCATTCATTTTGCTAGTATTTTGTTAAGAATTTTTGTGTCTATGTTCATCAGTGATATTGGTCTGTAATTTTTTTTTCTTTCTCGTGATGCCTTTGTTTGGTTTTGGTATCAGGATGATGATGACCTCATTGAATGAGCTTGGATGTATTTCTTTCCTTGTAGTTTTGTGGAAGAATATGTATTACCTGTCCTCTTAATATTTGATAGAGTTTGCCTGTGAGGCCATCTGGTTCTGAATTTTTGATTGTTGAAAGATTTTTTTAAATTTTATTTTTTAAATTTTCTTTACATTATCATGTTGGTTTTGCCATACATTGACATGAATCTGCCATGCTTATACATGTGTTCCCCTTCCAGAACTCCCCTCCCACCTCCCTCTCGATTCGCTCTCTCTGGGTCATTGTTGAAAGATTTTTAATCACAGTTTCAGTTTCAGCAGAAACTGTTTTCTATTTCTACTTGGTTCAGTCTTGGAAGGTTGTACCATTCTAAGAAGTTGCTCATTTCTTCTAGATTGTCCATGCTACTGATATATATTAATAGTTGCTTGTAGTAATCTCTTATGATCTTTCGTATTTCTGTGGTGTCCATTGTAACTTCTCCTTTATGATTTCTAATTTTATTGATTTGAGTCCTCTCACTTTTTGTCTTGATGAGTCTGGCTAATGATTTGTCAACTTTGTTTATTTTCTCAAAGAACCAACTTTCAGTTTCATTGATCTTTGCTACTGTTTCCTTCATCTCTATTTCACTTATTTCCACTTTGATTTTAATGATTTTCTTTCCTTCTACTAACTTTGGGTTCTGTTTGTTCTTCTTTCTCTAATTACTTTAGGTATAAGTTTGAGTTTTTATTTGAGATTTTTCTTGTTTCTTGAGGTAAGATTGTATTGCTATAAACTTCCCTATTTAGAACTGCTTTTGCTGCATCCCATAAGCTTTGGGTCGTCATATATTCACTGTCATTTATTTCTAGGTATTTTTAACTTCCTCTTTGATTTCTTTTGTGATCCATTGGTTGTTAAGTAACATATATTTTAGTCAATGTGTATTTGTATTTTTAAGCTTTTGTCCCCCATATTTGATTTTTAATCTCATAGTGTTGTGGTTGGGAAAGATGCTTGATATCATTTCAGTTTTCCTAAATTTAGTGATTTGTGACTTAAAATTGTGATCTATCCTAGAGAATGTTCCACATGTATTTGAGAAGAAAATATATTCTGCTGCTTTTGAATTGATTGTCCTATATATATAAATTATTAATAATTATATATGGTCTAATATGTCATTTAAGGCTTGTGTTTCCTTGTTAATTTTCTGTCTAGATGATCTGTCCATTGGTGTAAGTTGGGTGTTAAAATCCCCCACTATTATTAATTTCCCCTTTTATGGCTTTTAGCATTTTCCTTATGTATTGTGGTGCTTGTATGTTGCATGCATATATATTTACAATTGCTTTATCTTCTTGGATTGATCTCTTGATTATTATGTAGTATGTTTTCTTGTCTCTTGTGTTTATTTTAAAGTCTATTTTTTCTGATATGAGTAATTGCTACTACTCTAGGTTTCTCTTGAGTTTAACTTTCATAGAAAATCTTTTTCCATCCCCTGACTTTCAGTCTGCATGTGTCCCTAAGTTTGAAGTAGGTCTCTTTAGATGGCATATGTATGGGTCTCGTTTTTCTATCTGCTCAGCCAGTTCATGTCTTTTGGTTGGAGCATTTAATCAATTTATTTTTAAGATAATTATCAATATGTGCATTCTTTTAGCATAATCTTAATTGTTTTGGATTTATTTTTGCAGTTTTTTCCCTTCTCTTCATAATTTTTTCTCTTTTCTTGTGGTCTGGTGACCATCTTTAGTGTTGTGTTTGGATCACTTTTTCTCTTTTTCTTTGTGTGTATCTACTGTAGTTTTTTGGCTTGCATTTCCCGTGGTTTTGATAAAGCACACACACACACTCACATACACACTCTCACACACACAAAGTTGTTGGTCTTAATTTCAAATGCGATTCCCATTTCTTGTGTTGTACTCTCCTCTCCTCACAGTTGCTGGATTTGCTACCATAGTTGATATCTTCTCACTGTATGTTTGCCTTTACCAGTGAGATTCCTATTTGTGATTTTCTTATTTTTGCAGTCTTTCTTTTTTTCCCGCTTAGATAACTTTCTGTAGTATTTGTTCTGAAGCTTGTTTGGTAGTGATGAATTTTCTGAGCTTTTGCTTGCTTGTAAAGCTTTTGATTTCTTCATGAAGTCTAAATGAGAGCCTTGCAGTGTAGAGTATTCTAGGTTGTGAAAGTATGAAAGTGTTAGTTGCTCAGTCATGTCTGATTCTTTGCAACCCCATGGACTGTAGCCCACCAGACTCCTCTGTTCATGGAGATCTCCAGGCAAGAGTACTGGAGTGGGTAGCCATTTCCTTCTTCAGGAGATCTTCTCAATCCAAGGATCAAATCCATGTCTCTAGTTTTTCCTTTCTATCACTTTGAATATATCCTACCACTCTCTTCTTGAAAAATCAACTGATAACTTTATGGGGACTCCTTTGTTTGCTATTTTTTTGCTTTTGCTTTGTTGCTTTTAATTTTTTCTGTGTTTAATTTTTGTTTGATTATTATATATCTTAGTGTGTTCCTCCCTGGGTTTATCCTGTAAAGAACTCTATATACTTTCTAAAATAGGGTGACTCTTTACTTCCCCACATTAGGGAAATTTTTGACTATAATCTGTTTAACTATTTTCTCAAGCCGTTTCTCTTCTTTTGCTGGGACCCCGATAATTTGAATATTGGTGCCTTTAATGTTGTCTGAAATATCTCTTTGGCTATCCTCTTTTCTTTTTACTCATTTTTCTTTATTCTTTTCCACAGCAGTGATTTCCACTATTTCTTTCAGCTCACTTATCTGTTCTTCTGCTTCAGCTATTCTGATATTTTTATTTCTGATTTTTTCATTGTTATTGAATAGAAAGGTGAGGGATTTCTATGCATTAATTTCATATCCTGAAACTTTACCATATTCATTTATTAGCTCTAGTAATTTTTTGGTGGCATCTTTAGGGTTTTCTATGTAAGAATCATGTCATCTACAAAGAGTGAGTTTTAATTCTTCTTTTCCAATATGGATTCCTTTTATTTCTTTTTCTTTTCTGATGTTGTGGCTGAAACTTCCAAAATTATATTGAATACTGGTGAGAGTGGGCAGCCTTCTCTTCTTACTGTCATATATGACATTTATTGTGTTGAGATATGCCTACTTATGTCCTTCTATGCCTACTTTCTGGAGAGTTTTTTTTTTTTTATCATAAATGGGTATTGAATATTGTCAAAGGATTTTTCTGCATATATTGAAACGATCATATGATTTTTATCTTTCAATATGGTTTGTCACATTGATTGATTTGCATATATTGAAGAATCCTTGCATCCCTGGGTTAAAGGCCACTTGTGCCAAGGTCCAGCCCTGGTGGGTCCTGGGGTCTTGAGGGATGAGTGGCATCGGCGAAAAACTGAGCTGAGTCAACGTGTTGATGGAGCAGTCTCTCTCATTTATTGTTGTTGGTTTACAGTTTTTATACCCAAGAAATACATCCATTACATCACATATTATTGTATACAATCTTTTGTTTTCTGTCTACCATCAACAACTTTAACATTAAGCTCATTCCCCAATCTATCATCAAAACATTCCCCTTGCAGAAGTCAGATTTCTGCTTAATCAGATTTAACAATAGTATGTTTACCATTTGAATGTCTTCAGCATACTTTGTTCAGTTATGATAAGTACATCAATCTAAGTAGAAAGGTTACATTTCTCTAATCAGGTGCAGCTGTGTAGAGCCGTGAGGGAAGGGCTAAGCTTGAAACTGTTTTTATTCTAGTAACCTCAACCACTACCTGTCTCTTTCTGTTCTGACACTCTGGTTCTTATGAGGAAAGAGGACAATGAGACAGTCTAGTAGCATTGCTTTAGCAATAAAAACCCTATTAATCTTATATAACTACTTTAATGAATTCCTATGTCTACACTATCTAAAGCAATCAGTGTCTCCAACTATGCTGGCCACAGTTATGAGCATTCCTAAGTCCCATTCCACTCTGGTCTCTTCAAGGAAGGGAGCCTCCACAGTGGAGTGGTCGGGGGAGTGGGATGTGGAAAGGTGACCCAAGTACAAGCCCTTCTGGTGGTGGCCTTGCCATGACCCCCAGAGAACTCTTGGTAAATTCCCCAGTAAGAGGTGTAGTAATTTATTTAAATGTCCCTTTTATTCCTCCTTTGTCCTCAGGGAAGGGAGTTCACCTTCCCGAATCCTCTGGGGGAATTATCTCAGGACAAATTGTTTCTAATTCGAATTAATTCTAATTCTAATGACCTGAGATGAGCTAAAACATAAACAGATGAGCCTTAACAGAACTTCCCAAGAAAAATACCAGGAGGGGCCTTGCCTTGGGATGCCCCGAAGGAAAATCCGCTTTGCAGTTTCCTTCTTAGTCTCCTGACCTTGTCATCCGAGTAAGGGGGCATCCTGACGGCTCCTGGCACACTTGTTCATGTTGTATGATCTTTTTACTGTGTTATTGGAACTATTTGCTAGAATTTTGTTGAGGATTTTTGTATGTATGTCTATCAGTGATATTGCCCAGTAATTTTCATTTTTGTGTGATAATTTTTTCCTGGCTTTGGTATCAGGGTGATGGTGGCCTTGTAGAGTGAGTTTGGGAATTTTCCTTCTGCAATTTTCTGGAGAGTTTGAAAAGGATAGATATTAACTCTTCTCTAAATTATTGGTAGAATTCAACAGTGATACCATCTGGTCCTAGGATTTTGTTTGTTGGAAAGGTTTTGATTATGGTTTCAATTTCTATGTTTCTGATAGTTCTATACATATTTTCTATTTCTTTTTGGTTCATTTTGAAAGTTTATACTTTTCTAAGTATTTGTCCATTTCTTTCAAGTTGTTTATTTTATTGACATAGAGTTACTCATAGTAGTCTCTTATGATCCTTTGTATTTTCTGTGTTGTTTGTTGTAACTTCTTGTTTTCATTTCTAATTTTTTATTAATTAATTAATTTATTTTAATTGGAGACTAATTACTTTACACTATTGTGGTGGTTTTTGCTATAACACTGACATGAATCAGCCACAGGTGTACATGTGTCCCCTGGTCCCAAACCCTCCTCCCAACACCCTCCCCATCTGATCCCTCTGGGTTTTCCCAGTGCACTGGCTTTGAGTGCCCTATTTCATGCATTGAACTTGTACTGGTCATCTAGTTCACATGATGGTAATATTCATGTTTCAATGCAATTCTCTCAATTCTCATCTGTTTGCAGATGACATGACTTTTAGAATCTGAATTCCTTTTATTTCTTTTCCTTCTCTAATTGCTGCAGCTAAAACTTCCAAAACTATGATGAATAGTAGTGGCAAGACTGGAAAACCCTTGTCTTATTCCTGAGTTTATGGAAAATTCTTTCAAATTTTCACCATTGAGGGTAATGTTTGCTGTGGGTTTATCATATATGGCTTTTATTATGTTGAGGTATGTTCCTTCTATGCCTGCTTTCTGGAGAGCTTTTATCATGAATAGGTGTTGAATTTTATCAAAGGCTTTCTCTGTATTTATTGAGATAATCATATGATTTTTACCTTTCAATTTGTTAATGTGATGTGTTAAAGTGTTGATTGATTTGTGAATATTGAAGAATCCTTGCATCCCTGGGATAAAGCCCACTTGGTCATGATGTATGATCTTTTTAATATGTTGTTGGATTCTGTTTGCTAGAATTTTGTTAAGGATTTTTGCATCTATGTTCATCAGTGATATTGGCCTGTAGTTTTCTCTTTTTTTGTAGCATCTTTGTTTGATTTTGGTGTTATGGTGATGGTGCCCCATAGAATGAGTTTGGGAGTTGACTTTCCTTTGCAATTTTCTGGAAGAGTTTGAGTAGGATAGATGTTAGCTAGTCTCTAAATTTTTGGTAGAATTCAGCCATGAAGTCATCTGGTCCTGTGCTTTTGTTTGTTGGAAGATTTTTTATTATAGTTTTGACTTTTGTGCTTGTGATCAGTCTGTTAAGATTTTCTATTTCTTCCTGGTTCAGTTTTGGAAAGTTATACTTTTCTAAGAACTCGTCCATTTCTTCCAAGTTGTCCATTTTATTGGCATATAGTTGCTGATAATAGTTTCTTATGATCCTTTGTATTTGTGTTGTCTGTTGTGATTTCTCCATTTTCATTTCTAATTTTGTTGATTTGATTCTTCACTGTTTTTTTTCTTGATGAGTCTGGCTAATGGTTTATCTATTTCATTTGTCTTCTCAAAGAACCAGCTTTTAGTTTTGCTGATTTTTGCTAGTCTCCTTTGTTTTTTTTTTAATTTCTGCTCAAATTTTTATGATTTCTCTCCTTCCACTAATCCTAGAGTTTTTCATTTCTTCTTTTTCTAGTTGCTTTAGGTGTAAAGTTAGGTTATTTATTTGATTTTTCTGTTTCGTGGGATAAGCTTGTATTGCTATGAACTTTTCTCTTAGTACTGCTTTTACTGAATCTCATAGGTATTTTATTGTTGTGTTTTCATTTTCATTTATTTCTATGCATATTTTGATTTCTTCTGTGATTTGTTGGTTATTTAGAAGCATGTTGGTTAGCCTCCATATATTTTTTTCTTTAATTAATTAAATAATTTTTCTTTACATTATTGTGTTGGTTTTACCATACATTGACATGAATCTGCCATGGGTATACATGTTTTCCCCTTCCAGAACCCTTGTCCCATCTCCCTCCCGATTCTACCCCTCTGGGTTATTCCGGTGCACCAGCCCTGAGCACCCTGTATCATGCATCAAACCTGGGCTGGCAATTCATTTCACATGTGATAATTTACACGTTTCAATGCCGTTCTCCCATATCATCCCACCCTTGCCCTCTCCCATAGAGTCCAAAAGACTGTTCTATACATCTGTGTCTCTTTTGCTGTCTCACATACAGGGTTATTGTTACCATCTTTCTAAATTCCATATATATATGCGTTAGTATACTGTATTGTTGTTTTTCCTTCTGGCTTACTTCACTCTGTATAATAGGTTCCAGTTTCGTCCACCTCAGTAGAACTGATTCAAATGTATTCTTTTTAATGGCTGAGTAATATTCCATTGTGTATATGTACCACAGCTTTCTTATCCATTCATCTTATGTTTGTAGTTTTAATAGATTTTTTCTCCTGTACTTGACATCTAATCTTACTACATTTTGATCAGAAAAGATGCTTGAAATGATTTCAGTTTTTTGAAATTATCAAGCCTAGATTTATGACCCAAATTATGATCTATCCTGAAGAATATTCCATATGTACTTGAGAAAAAGGTGAAATTCATTGTTTTCAGTGAAATGCCCTATAAATATCAATTAAGTCTAACTGGTCCATTGTATCATTTTAAGTTTGTGTTTCCTTGTTAATTTTCTGTTTGGTCAATCTATCCATAAACGTGAGTGGGGTATTAAAGTCTCCCACTATTATTGTGTTACTGTTAATTTCCCCTTTCAAACTTGTTAGCATTTGCCTTATGTACTGAGGTGCTCCTATGTTGGGTGTGTATATATTTATAATTGTTATATATTCTTCTTGGATTTATCCTTTGATCATTATGTAGTTGTCCTTCTTAGTCTCTTTATTTCAAAGTTTATTTTATCTGATATGAGTATTGTTACTCCTGCTTTCTTTTGGTCTTTATTTGCATGAAATGTCCTTTTCAGTCCTTCACTTTCAGTCTGCATGTATCCCTTGGTTTTAGAAGGGCCTCTTGTAGACAGCATATATTGTACTCTTGTTTTGGTATCCATTCAGCAAGTCGTTGTCTTTTTGTTGGGTAATTATTGATAAATATGATCCTGTTGCCATTTACTTTGTTGTTTTGGGTTTGAGTTTATGCACCTTTCCCATGTTTCCTGTCTAGAGAAGATCCTTTAGCATTTGTTGAAGAGCTGGTTTGCTGGTGCTGAATTCTCTCAGCTTTTGCTTGTCTGTAAAGCTTTTGATTTCTCCTTTATAACTCAGTGAGATCCTTGCTGGGAATAATAATCTTGGTTGTAGGTTTTTCTCTTTCATCACTTCAAGTACATTCTACCATACTTCTGGCCTTAAGAGTTTCTACTGAAAGATCAGCTGTTATACTTAAGGGGATCCCCATGTGTGTTATTTGTTGCTTTTCCCTTGCTGCTTTTAATATTTTCTGTTTGTATTTGACCTTCGTTAGTTTGATTAATATGTGTCTTGTGTTTCACCTTGGGATTATCCTGTTTGGGAGTCTCTGGGTTTCTTGGACGTGGGTGGCTATTTCCTTCCCCATTTTAGGGAAGTTTTCAACTATTATCTCCTCAAGTATTTTCTCATACCCTTTCTTTTTGTCTTCTTCTCCTAGGCACCTATGATTTGAATGTTGGAGTATTTAACATTGTCCCAGAGGTCTCTGAGGTTGTCCTCATTTCTTTTAATTATTTTTTCTGTTTTCCTCTCTGTTTCATTTATTTCCACCATTCTCTCTTCCACCTCACTTATCCTGTCTTCTGCCTCAGTTATTCTACTGTTGGCTTCCTCCAGAGTGCTTTTGATCTCAGTTATGGCATTATTCATTATTGACTGACTCCTCTTTACTTCCTCTAGGCCCTTTTTAAACATCTCTTGCATCTTCTCAATTCTTGCCTCTAGTGTATTTATCTGGAACTCCATTTTGTTTTCAAGATTTGGGATCATCTGTGCTATCATTATTCTGAATTCTTTTTCAGGTAGACTCCTTATCTCCTCATTTTTTGTTTGGTTTGGCAGGCATTTGTCATGTTCGTTTAGCTGCTGAATATTTTGCTGTCTTTTCATTTTCTTTAGATTGCTGTGTTTGGAGTGCCTGTTCTGTAGGCTGGCAGTTCATGGTTCCTCTTTATTTGGATCCTAGGGGAGAGCAGTCTAGCCAGTAATTAGTTTTCTAAGTGCTCTCCACAGCCCGGACACCCAGAGAAATTCACAGTTATGCAGAAAAGAAATTGGGGAGGAAGGATAGAGAGGTGATCTGAGGGAGAAAAGGGAGAGTCAAAAAGGGAGAAGGCAGTCAAACCAGTAATCAGATCCCTAAGTAAAAATGGATACTGAATATTAGATTCTTAAAGGTAAAAAATTGATAATAAATACCAGAAAGCAAATACTGAAAATATAGAAGTAAGACTCTTAATAATACAATATAAAAAGTACAAAACAAAATCAGTCACAAAATTAAAAAAAAAATACATATATGAAATTTACCATAAAAAATAGGGTCTTTTTTTGTTTGTTTGTTTGGAAGGTAGTAGTGTGTTATATAAAGAAAATTAAAGTAGTAATAAAAACTTAAATTTTTTAAAAAATTAAAAAGTGATAATTGTAAAAATATATCTAGGAATTTCTCTGGAGCTGTTGTAGGGTCAGTTCAATTTCAGATAGTTCCTTGTTCCAGCTTGTAATTGTTCTTAAGGTCTATAGCCCCCCTCCAATACACAGTCAATATTAGTTGCAGTCAATCTGTTGCACCTGTCATTTCCAGACCGGTTCCCCTTTCTTTGTTTATTTTGGCTTCCTCTGTTTGCATGTCTCTTCTGTGTCTGATTTATTCCCTGACACAAGGGGGCAAAGGTGGTCACTTATTTAGGCTCACTTGTTCAGTTGTGTTGTGGGGAGGGAGGGACATAGCAAACAAAACCACTGGCATGTGTGGGGAGTGCTCACAGTGGATGGACCACACTGGGTTTGCCACAGCCCAAGATGGCATATGCTTCCTGAGTCTATACTGCTCAGGCTCCAAGGCACTCTGCAAGGGCGCTGTCCCAAGTGGGCACTGCATTTCATGAACTTCCCAGGTCTTAGCTGCTCAGGTTCTCAGGTACTGTGCAAGGGCACAGACTCAGTTGGGTGGTGCGTTTCAGGTCCTACCCAGGTTTGAACATCTCAGGTGACTGGGTGCTTGGTGAGGAGCCATGTGTCTTAAATACCCCCTGGTCCTTTCCATTTAGTCCTGGGCGTGCCAGAGAGCACCATTTTAGGTGTGCTGTGTGTCTCCTCTGGGGAGCTGATCTCAGGCTGAGATATACCTTGTAGGTGCCAACTTGCCAGGATCCCAGGAAGACATGGTTAGCAATTGGGAGCCTGCTCACAATTTGAAGGGAAGATGCCATCTCTGGGTCTAAGATTGCAGCAACCCCTTGCCTTCTGCCTCTGGCTGTCACACGCCTGCCTATCTGTCTTGGCAGGGGAGAGGCCTATATGCAGCTGGGCTGCTCTCCTTTGGTATACACTCAATCCTTTGTTCTGTGCGCACCACCAGACTGTGAGTTAGAGCCATTCGCGGAAAAGTTTTTCTTTTTCTATTTTTTTGTCTCTCTGGAGTTCCCAAGGTTTGGGTTCTATCAAATGTTAGCTCCCTCAGATTGTCCTCAGGACATTCAGGCCTGGTCCTTACCCTAAGGACTGATGATGCAGCCTGTGCCTCCCTGCCCAGCCTCTGCTCACTGGTGGTGGATGCAAGTGTCTGGGCTACTTCTTCACTGGCCATTGCAGTTAGGTGTGTATTCTGTAGGTTTTTTTTTTTTTTTTCCATCCCTCCTGGTTATGTTGCCCTCTGAGATTCCAAAACTCCCTATGGACCTGCCTGTTGGAGGATTGCCTACTGTGTGGAAACGTCTCCTCCTTCTAGACTCTCTCCTCAGGTTGAGTCTCCATCCCTAAATCTTTTGTCTCTCTTTTTTTTTTTTTTATTTTGACCAATCTCCTTTTGAAGAGAATAGGCTACCTTCCAGGGAGCCTGGAGTCCTCTGCCAGTGTTCAGAAGTTGTTTTGTGGAAGTTGCTCAACATTCGAATTATCCTTATATGAATTTGTGGGGGAAAGAGTGGTCTCCCTGTCCTATTCCTCTGCCATCTTGGGACCAGCCCCATTTTTAATTTTATTGAGTCTTCCGCCTATTACCTTAACGAGTCTGACAAACGGTTTGTCAATTTCGTTTATTTTTTCAAAGAACCAACTTGTAGTTTTATCTTTGCTCTAGTCTCTTTTAGTTTTATCTTTGCTATCAATTCAGTTCTGTTGCTCAGTTGTGTCTGGCTATTTGTAACCTCATGGACTACAGCAAGCCAGTCTTCCCTGTCACCAACTCTCAGAGCTTACTCAAACTTAGATCTATCGAGCTGGTGATACCACCCAGCCATTTCATCCTCTGTCATCCCATTCTCCTACTGCCTTCAATCTTTCCCAGAATAAGTGTCCTTTCCAATGAGTCAGTTCTTTGCAGCAGGTGACCAAAGAATTGGAGCTTGAGCTTCAGCTTCAGTCCTTCCTATGGATATTTAGGACTGATTTCTTTTAGGATTGACTGGTTTGATCTCCTTGCAGGCCAAGGGACTCTCAAGAGTCTTCTCCAACACCACAGTTCAACAACATCAATTCTTTGTTGCTCAGCTTTCTTCATGGTCCAACTCTGACATCCATATATGACTACTGGAGAAAACACAGTTTGACTAGATGGACTTGTCAACAAGGTATGGTTCCTCTTTTTAATATGCTATTTATGTTGGTCATAGCTTTTCTTCCACGGAGCAAATGTCTTTTGATTTCATGGCTGGAGTCACCATCTGCATTGATTTTGGTGCCCATGAAAATTAAATCTCTCACTGTTTCCATTGTTTCCCCATCTATTTGTCATGAAGTGATGGGACCGCATGCCACAATCTTAGTTTTCTGAATGTTGAGTTTTAAGCCAGCTTTTTCACTTGCCTCTTTTATTTTAATCAAGAGGCTCTTCATTACTCTTCGCTTTCTGCCATAACGTGGTGTCATCTGTGTATCTGAAGTTAATTGTAATTCTCCTGGGAAGCTTGATTCCAGCTTGTGCTTCATCCAGCCCAGCATTCCACATGATGTACTCTGCACAGAAGTTAATAAGCAGGATGAAAATATACATCCTTAACATACTCCTTTCCCAATTTGGTACTAGTCCATTGTTCCATGTCTGGTTCTAACTGTTGCTTCTTGAAGATTTCTCATGAGGCAGGTAAAATGATCTGGTATTCATACATCTTGAAGAATTTCCCACAGTTTGCTGTGATCCACACAGTCAAAGACTTTGATGTAGTCAATAAAGTAGAAGTAGATGTTTTACAGGAACTCTTTTGCTTTTTCTATGATCCAAAGGATGTTGGCAATTGGATTTCTGGTTCCTCTGCCTTTTCTAAATGCAGTTTGAGCATCTGGAAGTTCTCAATCCATGTACTGTTGAAAGCTGGCTGGTGAATTTTGGAATATTCTTTCTAGCCAAATATAGATAAACTCCATACAGTCAGCAAAAACAAGACCAGGAGCTGACTGTGGCTCAGATCAGGAACTTGTTGTTGCCAAATTCAGACTTAAAATGAAGAAAGTAGGCAAAAAGACTGGACCATTTAGGTATGACCTAAATCAAATCCCTTACCATTATGCAGTGAAAGTGACAAATAGATTCAAGGGATTAGATTTGATAGACAGAATGCTTGAAGGACTATGGACAGAGGTTTGTGACATTGTACAGGAGGTAAGGATTAAGACCAGCCCCAAGAAAAAGAAATGCAAAAATGCAAAATGGTTGTCTGGGGAGGCCCTACAAAAAGCTTAGAAAAGAAGAGAGGCTAAAGGCAAAGGAGAAAAGGAAAGATTTACCCATTTGAATGCAGAGTTCCAAAGAATAGCAAGGAGAGATAAGAAAGCCTTCCTCAGTGATCAATGCAAAGAAATAGAGGAAAGCAATCGAATGGGAAAGGCTAGAGATCTCTTCAAGAAAATTAGGGATACCAAGGGAACATTTCATGCAAAGATGGGCATAATAAAGGAGAGAAATTGTATGGACCTAACAGAAGCTGAAGATATTAAGAAGAGGTGGCAAGAATACACAGAAGAACTATACAAAAATCTTCATGATCCAGATAACAACGATGGTATTATCACTCACCAAGAGCCAGACATCCTGGAATACGAAATCCAGTGAGCCTTAGGAAACATCACTACAAACAAAGCTAGTGGAGGTGATGGAATTCCAGGTGAGCTGTTCATAATCTTAGAATATGATGCTGTGAAAGTGTTGCACTCAATATGCCAGCAAATTTGGAAAACACAGCAGTGGCCACAAGACTGGAAAAGGTCAGTTTTCATTCCAGTCCAAAAAAACAGCAATGCCAAAGAAAGTTCAAACTATCACACAATTGCACTCATCTCACACACTAGCAAAGTAATGCTCAAAATTCTCCTAGCCCAGCTTCAAAAATACATGAACTATAAACTTGAAGATATTCATGGAACTGGATATAGAAAAGACAGGAAGCAGAGAACCAATTGCCAACATCCATTGGATCATAGAAAAAGAAAGAGATTTCCAGAAAAGAATCTTCTTCTGCTTTATTGATTATGCCAAAGCCTCTGACTGTGTGGATCATAACCAACTGTGTAAATTCTTAAAGAGATGGGAATACCAGACCACCTGACCTGCCTCCTGAGAAATCTGTATGCAGGTCAAGAAGCAACAGTTAGAAACGGACATGGAACCACGGACTGGTTTCAAATTGGGAAAGGAGAACGTCAAGGCTATTTATTGTCACCCTTCTTATTTAACTTCTATGCAGAATACATCATGCAAAATGCCAGGCTGGAAGAAGCACAGGCTGGAATCAAGATTGCCGGGAGAAATATCAATAACTTTAGGTACACAGATGGCACCACCTTTATGGCAGAAAGTGAAGAGGAACTATGGAGCTTCTTGACAAAAGTGAAATATGAGAGTGAAAAAGTTGGCTTAAAACTCAATAATCAGAAAACCAAGATCATGACATCTGGTTCCATCACTTCATAGCAAATAGATGGGGAAACAATGAAAACAGTGAGAGACTTTATTTTCTTGGGCTCACAAATACTGCAAGAGGTGATTTTTTGTAGTCAAGAAATTAAAAGACACTTGCTCTTTGGAAGAAGAGCTATGACCAACCTAGATAGCATATTAAGAAGCAGAGACATTACCTTGCCCACAAATGTCCATCTAGTCAAAGCAATGGTTTTTCCAGTACTCATGTATAGATGTGAGAGTTGGCTTGTAAAGAAAGCTGCATGATGAAGAATTGATGCTGTTTAATTGCGATATTGGGGAAGACTCTTGAGAGTCCCTTGGACTGCAAAGAGATCAAACCAATCAATTCTAAAGGAAATCATTCTCAATATTCATTGAAAGGACTAATGCTGTAACTAAAGCTCCAATACTTTGGCTATCTGATGTGAAGAACTGACTCTTTGGTAAAGGATCTGATATTGGTAAAGACTGAAGGCATGAGAGAAGTGGATGACAGAGGATGAGATGGTTGTATAACATCAGTGACTCAATGGACATGAATTTGAGCAAGGTCCTGGAGTTGGTGATGAACAAGGAAGCCTGACATGCTGCAGTCCATGAGGTTGCAAAGAGTCAGACATGGCTGAGCCACTGAACCAAAAAGTCTGTTTCCCCAGTCCTTTGTAAATTGTGTAATCAAATCTCACTGGGCTTCCCTGTGGCTCAGGTGGTAAAGAAACCTCCTGCAATGCAGGTCACCTGGGTTTGTACCTTTGTACCCCCTGTATAGTCCATGGGGTAGCAAAGTGTCAGACATGACTGAGTGACCTTGTATTTTTCTATAGTCTCCTTTATTTCTTTTTCATTTTTTTCTGTTCTTATCTTTATGATTTCTTTCCTTCTACCAACTTTTTTTTTGTTTATTTTTTTCCCTAGTTGCTTTAGGTGTAAGTTTGTTTATTTGATATCTCTCTTATTTCTTGAAGTAGGCTTATATTTCTATGTACTCTCCTCTTCCCTCTGCCATCTTAAGCCTCCCACTCTCAGATTTTACTATCCACATTCAAGGCATTGAATATACCTGGAGGACTTGCCAGTCTCTGGGATTTATGTGTCTTTCCCACAGATTAAAGAGTCATTCTCTACTATTTGGTTTCCGTTTGGATCTTAGTTATTTACATTATCTTTTTATAACTTCAATAACTGCTTTTGATTTCAGAGACTTAACCTGTAACTTTACCTAGAGGAAAGTGGTCTATTTCATTAATGAATAGGTAAAAAGAATAGAGATCATTATTCTAAAAAATATATGCCAAATATTTGGTTGAGAAGTAATAAAATGAAATGTCGAAGTTTAAGTTGACAATTTAATTTAAAAGACCTATGCTTAGGATCATCCATCTCTTGAAATCAATTTTGTTCCAGGACACAAGAAGAATCAGATTAAATCTAAAAGTATACTTCAGTCTTATTTGCCTTTGGGTATATTCCATGAAGTGGAATTGTTGTATCATATATAGTTCATTTTTAAGGTTTTATCTTGCTACTATACTGTTTTCCACAGTGGCTGCACCATCAGAATATGTGTTTATTTGTCACCATGTCATAATTGTTGGATGAGTGTCTTCCATGTGTTTTAAGAATTTGAATTTTCCCTGCCATGTTTCTTCATCATCCCCAGGAACTCAGTCTTTCAGTGTATCCCTCTTTCCAGACAATAGGTGAGGAAGAAGGGGCATGTGGAGGATCACTGAGAGTTTTGATGCCAAGCTTGAAGATAACTTACACTTATTTTGTTCTTATTTCATTCGACTGAATTTGCTTCTTTGTTCCCACTCTCTGTCTTATAATTTCAAAAAGGCTGGGGAGTATAGACTGGTACACTGCCCAAGGAAGCAGAAACTTTGACTTCTTTTTTTATCATTGCATCATGGTTCTATAACAGTGATAGGTGCATAGTAGGAACTCAATATTTGTTGAATAATGGCTTTAATGAGTTTATGAGTTTTTGAATGAATGAATGAACGAATCCTTGTTAGTACAGTAGGAAAAATCATGTTCAAGTAGGGAATAGCAAACACTGAAGTCCATGGGAAATTTGAGTTCAGTGCTGAAACAGTTAACTAGAGATGAGACCTATTTTCTAGAGCAGGTGCTTCTTTGGTCAAGTACAGGAAATATTTTGAAGACCCTCTTAAACATTTGCTTTTTTGAGAATAAAGTGTCAGAAAATATAATAAGGTTATACACTCACTATTATAGCATATCAATTTTTTAAACTGTTCTTTCATTGGAATGGGCTATTAGGAAAATTTTTAGCTATAAAAATTATTTTTATAGGCATTATTTAAAACATTTTTACTTTAAGTCTTCATTGTTTATAAGAGTAAGCTAATTGAAATGCCACCATAGAGTAATATCTGCTAATCATCTTAAGTGTGTAGTGTAGTGTGTTAGTCACTCAGTCATGTCTGACTCTTTGCAAACTCATGGACTATAGTCTGCCAGGCTCCTCTGTCCATGGAATTCTCACGATTATAGCATAAAGATTTTGCAAAAATACAGCTGTATTTTTCTTGGAATGGGATATTGGGAAAATTATAGCTATAAAATTTATTTTTTGTAAACATTATTTAAAATATTTTTATTTTAACGTTTCATTGTTTATAAGAGTATTGTTGTGAATTCTGAAGATTTAAAATACAGATATTTTGAAGCTGAATGCTATTAAAAATATTTCTTTGAATTGATTTATAAACACTTTTTAATATTCTTTTGTGAACTCATGGACCTACTTAAAATTCATTATGCCATATTCAATGATTGAGTTTGAGAGATCTAGACCTTTCTGTAAATTGTTACTGTATAATAAGAATTAGTGTTTGATTGCTAAAGAAACGGAGGAGAGGAAAGAGACAGACTTTGAATTAAAAAAGACATGAGCTGAGTCTAGACCCTGCCACTTCTCAACCAGGTATCCTTGGCTATGTATGCGTCTTCTTCTGGCCTAAAAAAAAAAAAAAAAAAAAAAAAAACTAGTAAAATGAGACTAACACTTTGATGCCAGCACTCTTGTAAGGGTCAAATGAGATTAAATAGGCAAAAAAAAAAAAAAATTGTAGCAGTGTCTGACACTCTCGGATTCTCAAAAAAGACAAAACATGCTGTCTTTGACCTCTTCTTACACCTCTCCTCTCTATGTGCAAAGTGGTCTTCAAACAGAATTAGGGTAGAGATATTGCCTAACATTGCATCATGGTCTCAGTGTGGTAAATTAATTTTTTAGTGCTATAGTGGAAGGTGATGAGATTGCCAGCTTCTTCCAGGTCCAAGGCAGCATTTTCCTAGATTTTTCTGATTTTGTTCTCTATCTTTTAAAAGTCATTTTCCCCACAACCAAATCAGCAGCAATTTTATGCTCAATTTTATTGAGTTTTTCCAAAGCAATCAATGATTTTCACTTTGATGTTTCTTCTGTTTACATACTAGTTAATCAAATTATGGAGAAAGAAATGGCAATCCACTCCAGTACTCTTGTCTGGAGAATTCCATGGGCAGAGGAGCTGGACAGGCTACAGTCCGTGGGATCCCAAAGAGTCGGACTCAACTGAGTGATTAACTGGTAACTCATCAAATTATATGTTAATTGCATAACAAATACAAATGGTATAACCAGTTTGGGGAAGAAACACAAATTATTCTTGTTTTCCATTCAACTTGAGTAAGACAGAAGAGCAGATATACAGGACTGCCTGCTACCATAGCTGCCATCAATAAGTTCTAAAGCAGGAAAGTAAAGTTTGATTAGTCCAGTGAGCCAGTTAAGTAGAAGCTGATTAAAAGAGCTCATACAAACTGAATTATAGACTACTACATGGCTTTCTCTTGCAGCAAATATAAAGTGAACATAAATATGAAATGTGGCTACTTATATGCAACATTCAGAACAAAACTATAAATTAGCATCAGTCATCCAGATGTTTTAGTTTGTAAAGACATAATTATAATGGCTGAATATTTCAGTTGGCATCAAATGTGCCTACATTTTTGAATATTCCACTTTGTTTTGGGTGCTCAATAAATAGTTGCTCAATTTATTAAAAGTGAATTCAGTAAATTCACTTTCACTGACAATAAAAGATAAAGTATTAAGTATTATTACAGTTTTCTGATCTTCAGTAGCTGCATAACTTTGGTTTTTTCTTCTTAAAAAAACTAGGTTATGTGGTAAACCAAGGAGTACTTTATGCTCTGCTCCCTCATGCAGGCTGGACCAGACTCCTGGGGAATAATATGGTTGATAGTATGCAAAGCAAGTGAAAAAAAAGTGATGAAAAAAGAAAAATATATCCAAGATCCTCGACTGATTCAAAGTATACCCAATAGACATGGAGTTGTTTCAGTAAAAGAAATTCAAGAGACTAGTGATAAAATAGACTATATTTTGAAAGACAAAGAAGATATTAAAATGGAGACTGAATTTAAAAGTCACAAATGGAATCTTTTGGCCAAGAATGAATATTTTCCAGTTTCATTAAAAAATAATAAAATAAAAAGAGTTACAGGTTATGCTGGAGTGAGAGGCAAAGCCCAGGAAGTGGAGTGAAATGTATATGTAATTTTTTTTAGCTAGGGCAAGTAGCAATGGGTAACCATTGAGCAGGCCCTTTCCCCCTTGTTGGGTCCTGACCACACTTGGAAGTCTTAGGTTTGGAGACAGGTATTTAGATGATGGGGCTGATTCTAGAGCTGTTGTTTGCCCAGGGAAATGCAGACTTGCCTTTATGCTTTGTTTTTCTCTATAGTTTTTGGAGATCTCACTTTCTTGTTATTTCAGCAATATATTCGAAAGCAAAACTGTTGTAATTCATCCAGGACAGGAAATTGTATTGCAGCAGAGGAGTTTGTCAGAGTATCTTGTCCTCCATATGGGGGAAGCTGGTCTGGTAATTTCTTTAGGAATACAAAGAATGAATGTAGAGTAGATGTCTAATTAGAGCACATATATGGATCTTAGCTCCCACTAAGGAAAATGATTGCTTCTGTATTTTGCTTCAGCTTTTTTCTTCAAATGTTCTCTAGCATGTTTCTCCTCAAGGCTCCTCTGTAAACATCACTATCAATATTTTCCAACTGATACCTTATTTGATGAACTTCCCTGGTGGCTCAGACAGTAAAGAGTCTGACTGCAATGCAGGTGAACTGAGTTTGATCCCTGGGTTCTGAAGATCCCTGGAGAAGGGAATGACTACCCACTCCAGTATTCTTGCCTGGAGAATTCCATGGACAGAGGAGCCTGGACAGCCACAGTCCATGGGGTCTCAAAGAGTCAGGCACAACTGCACGACTAACACTTTCACTTTTTCTTCTTCATCTTATTTGACATTGTCAATATTTAGATATTATCAGACAAAATATTCTTAATATTAACTTGACTGAAATTGTTTCTTCTCAGTTGGTAAGGACAAAACAAATTGAGTTTCTTTTTTTTTAAATTTTTTTAAATTAATTAATTAATTATTTCCTTTACATTATCATGTTGGTTTTGCCATACATTGACATGCATTCAATGCAACTAAATTTGAGATAACTGAAATTTTCAAAAAGTTCCAAAACTTTGCTGCATTTTCTGAGGTAGAATATGATTGTGTCTTCTAAATGGTATTTTTTTTGCATTTTAGACAACATGAAATTCAAAATAAGTGACAATTTTTGTTTAAAAAGAAACTAAAATGCTATATTTAAAACGTTTAGGTTTTGTATAAGTAATAGTTGTCAGTCATAGTACTTTGACCCCAATAAATTCCTTGCAGGTTTCAGATTTTCATCTGTATTAATTAATGTTGGTTTAAAACAACATTAATAGCATAATAATGTATGTTAATTTGATGTGGTGTGGAAGAATTTCTTTGAAATATAGGAACACATAAAAATGTTGTAAACTATGTAAAATAAAATATTTCTGTACATTAAAAGCACTATATTCAAGCAAAATATGTTACAAATTATGAAAAGAACAAATTAAGACAAAAACTAAGACAAATATGTAACATATTCTTATAAATAAAGAAAAATGTCATTGAACACTTTCCTATAAAAGTGTTCACAAATGTCATTCTAATTTATTAATAATTCAGTTCAGTTCAATTCAGTTGCTCAGTCTTGTCCAACTCCTTGTGACCCCATGAACCGCAGCACGCCAGGCCTCCCTGTCCATCACCAACTTCAGGAGCCTACCCAAATCCATGGCCACTAAGTTGATGATGCCATCCAGCCATCTCATTCTCTGTTGTCCCCTTCTCCTCCTGCCCTCAATCTTTCCCAGCATTAGAGTCTTTTCCAATGAGTCAGCTCTTCACATCAGGTGGCCAAAATTTCAGAGTTTCAGCTTCAACATCAGTTCTTCCAGTGAACACCCAGGACTGATCTCCCCTAGAATGGACTGGTTGGATCTCCTTTCAGTCCAAGGGACTCTCAAGAGTCTTCTCCAACACCACAGTTCAAAGGCATCAATTCTTCTGCACTCAGCTTCCTTTATAGGCCAGCTCTCACATCCATACATGACTACTGGAAAAACCATAGCCTTGACTAGATGGACCTTTGTTGGCAAAGTAATGTCTCTGCTTTTCATTAACAATTGAATAATATTTAAAATATCATAACCATATTTAGATTATTGAACTGCCATAAAGTTTTAAAACTTATAATGCCCAGCCCCAGGAAGGAGAAGAAAGATTTGTACTCTATGAATTGCTTAATCAGCTTATATTAGTACATGCTTTCTGTGGAGCAAGGTTTCTGATAAGTTTCAAAAATATTAAACATATTCATACCTTTAATCTAGTTGTTCCACTTTTAGGAAGTTGTAAGTATAAAATATACACAAGATTTAGTTAAAATGGTGTTTGCATGCATGTGTGCTCAGTCATGTCTGACTCTTTGCAACCCTACTGACTGTAGTCTGCCAGGCTCCCCTGTCTACAGGACTCCCCAGGCAACAATACCATAGTGGATTGTCATTTCCTCCTCCAGTGATCTTCCTGACCCAAGGATTGAACTCCCATCTCCTGTGTCTCCTGCATTGGAAGATGAATTCTTTACCACTGAGCTATGAAGGAAGGCCAAAATGATGTTTACTTCAGCATTATTTATTATATAATTGATGTAGCTGAATCCAAGAAGGTAATGATCAAATTAATTATGATATATCTATATGATGGAATATTATGCCATCTATTTAATTAAATAGACTAAAACACTCAAGATATATTTTTAAAGAATACAAAATTAAAAAATATACAAAATACACCTGTTTTGTAAGTGAAAATTTTTAAAAAATGAGGGAAACAATATAAAATGTAATGATTCAGATACTGACATTATGGGTGGGCTTATTTTTATCTATATTTTTTCTGTAACATAATGCTTCTTATGCTACACAAAATATTCATTTCTACACTTACACATTTTTATAATATCAATCTACTACTTTAATAATCATATAAAGAATGCTTCTCAATTGCACTAAGTGGAATTTTAAGTTTGGTTAAAAAAAGAGGGAAGAGAAGGGGAATGCTGCAGGGTAGATAAGAAAGGATGTGTCAGAAATTTTTTCTTTGTTCTATACTTTCGGTGCTAGTGGTAAAGAAACCCCTGCAACGCAGGAGATATAAGAGATGCAGATTCAATTCCTGGGTCAGGAAGATCCTCTGGAGGAGGAAATGGCAACCCACTCCAGTATTCTTGCCTGGAGAATCCCATGGACAGAGGAGCCTTGTGGAATATGGTCCATGGGGTCGCAAAGAGTCAGACAGGACTGAAGTGACTTAGCAGCAGCAGTATAGTCTGAAAAAGTGCCTTTCCTTGTATTTCAATGGCAAGAGGTGTGAATAAAAAGAAATAATAGAAGAAAAGCAGCTAATTCCATAGATTTGATGAAGCACTTAAATATATTGTTGGGAGCTCTGATGGTTTATTGCATTGTCTATACATGAGTATATATGACAATGCCAAAGAATGCTCAAACTACTGCACAGTTGCACTCATCTCACACGCTAGTAAAGCGATGCTCAAAATTCTCTAAGCCAGGCTTCAGCAATACGTGAACCATGAACTTCCAAATATTCAAGCTGATTTTAGAAAAGGCAGAAGAACCAAAGATTACATTGCCAGCATCCGCTGGATCATCAAAAAAGCAAGGGAGTTCCAGAAAAACATCTATTTCTGCTTTATTGACTATGCCAAAGCCTTTGACTGTGTGGATCACAATAAATTGTGGAAAATTCTGAAAGAGATGGGAATATCAGGCCATGTGACCTGTCTCTTGAGAAACCTGTATGCAGGTCAGGAAGCAACAGTTAGAACTGGATGTGGAACAACAGACTGGTTCCAAATAGGCAAAGGAGTACCTCAAGAATGTATATTGCCACCCTACTTATTTAACTTGCATGCAGGGTACATCATGAGAAATGCTGGGCTGGAAGAAGCACAAGCTGGCATCAAGATTGCTGGGAGAAATATCAATAACCTCAGATATGCAGATGATTCCACCCTTACGGCAAATATTGAAGAGGAACTAAGAACCTCTTGATGAAAGTGAAAGAAGAGAGTGAAAAAGTTGGCTGAAAGCTCAACATTCAGAAAACTAAATCATGGCATCTGGTCTCATCACTTCATGGAAAATAAATGGGGAAAAAGTGGAAACAGTGTCAAACTTTATTTTTCTGGGCTCCAAAATGACTGCAGATGGTGACTGCAGCCATGAAATTAAAAGAGGCTTACTCCTTGGAAGGAAGGTTATGACCAACCCAGGTAGCATATTGAAAAGCAGAGACATTACTTTGCCAACTAAGGTCCGTCTAGTCAAGGCTATGGTTTTTCCAGTAGTCATGTATGGATGTGAGAGTTGGACTGTGAAGAAAGCTGAGTGCAGAAGAATTGATGCTTTTGAACTGTGGTGTTCAAGAAGACTCTTGAGAGTCCCTTGGACTGCAAGAAGATCCAGCCAGTCCATTCTAGGGGAGATCAGTCCTGGGTGTTCATTGAAAGGACTGATGTTGAAGCTGAAACTCCAGTACTTTGGCCACCTGATGCAAAGAGTTGACTCATTGGAAAAGACCCTAATGCTGGGAAGGATTGGGGGCAGGAGGAGAAGAGGACGACAGAGGATGTGATGGCTGAATGGCATCACTGACTTGATGAACATGGGTTTGGGTAGACTCTGGGAGTTGGTGATGGACAGGGAGGTCTGGCATGCTGCCATTCGTGGGATCGCAAAGAGTTGGACACGAATGAGTGACTGAACTGAACTGAACTGAAACATGAGTAGAAATCATTTATTCTTTTCTAGAAATCAGAGAACATCTTATTTTTGATGTACATTTAAACCAAAATGCAATGGAGACAAAATGCAATTGCTTTTTTATTGAGGCCTTTTAATATTCTTTTATCCTGGTATATTTTACATTCCTATGGCTAAGAATCAAATTTATTGGTTGATAAATTATTGACATTGATAAATTAGAACTGACAAGTAAGCTAGCATATGAGATAGCTACAGTAATTGATTTAAATAGAAGAATTTTTTTGGATGTGAGAATTCTGTTCTTTATTTCTTTATTTAAAGTAAAATTTGTTGGATCAGTTTTTATTGGCATTGCAATTCTGTTTCATCTGGTTATTGAGCATGAATTCTTTGAAATCAGTATGTTTTGAGAGTCAAATTATTTCTCTAAGTTTATAATGTGAAGCATTTGCTCAGTATGACTTTTTGTTTTCATGTACAATTGTGGTCAGCAAGGAGGAAGCCAAAAATTCAGAGTTTAGTCTTGCTTGAGAGGTCACAGAGATAGCACAGCACAGTATGCTATTATCCCATGTGGTTGAGTTGCATTGTTTTTTCACAAATATACTCAGAATAAATGTTTTTTTCCTGTATGTGAGCAGCTCATGAGCTTTTATTATCCTTTTCCTCTCTTCACAGGGATGAGAGCACAAATGCATTCATAATTCCCCTATTTAAAGTAACTAGTTGTTTCCATTTTTGTGTTCAATTTCAGAGACATAGGGATTTTTAAATTCCAGGCGCTTAATTGTGTTATCTGGGCTCCTAGGCCTTTAGCATATCCTTAAGGTGGTGAAACACTGATTCCTTCAGTGCTGAGTTGTTTTTGCTGCTTTCAGACTTTTGACTTTTTATTGCACCTGGCCCACTGAGATATTTCTAATTCTTATACCTGTCCCAAGCCTTGTTATTTACCTTACTATCAGATGGTTATAATTCTTGTTTCAAAGGTACCTTCTTTTTACCTGTCCTATCTTAAGGTATTAATAGTTTTGATTTTAAATAGAAATAGTTTATTTGGCAACTTATGTTTTACATCTAAGAGTATGATTTCTTGATTTTTTCATGCTGGTGCATATAAACGCATGTCATCTTTTGGAACTGCTGCAGAATAGTATCACAATATGTTGTCATAAAATTTATTCAACTATTTTCCTGTGGGTAGATAAATAGCAGGCTTTGATTTTTTTTTAATCACAATTGTTGGATCAAAAGGTGTACACTTTTAAACTTTTGATAAATAACTAATTCATTCATTCAGTTGCTAAGTCGTGTCTGACTCTTTGCCACCTTGTGGACTGTAGCCCACCAGGCTCCTCTGTCTGGGGGATTTCCCAGGCATTCATACTGGAATGGGTTGCCATTTCCTTCTCCAGGGGATCTTCTCAACCCGCGGATCAAACCCGGGTCTCTTGCAATGGCAGGTGTGTACTTTACCACTGAGCCACCAGGGAAGCCCTAATAATTAACTATTTTTAATCAAAACTGCCAAATTGTCCATTAATATGACTGGCTTACATTCTAGTAATCATATTTTAGAGTCAGTTTCTTCATATCTTTATCAATCCTGGGTGTAATCAGTCTCCACTATTTTTACTAATTGAGTAATAGGAAAAATCCTCTTTAAAAGTTGTGTATTTTGTTTCACTGTGCTGCGTAACTTACATGATCTTAGTTCCTTGACCAGGAATCAAACCTGGGCCCATGGGAGTGAAAGTATATAGTTCTAGTCACTGGACTGCTGAGAAATTTTAAAACTTGCATATTTTGATTGCTAGTAAGGGTCAGCATATTTTGAACTGTTTATTGACTATCTGTTTCTTTATTGTGCAGTTCCTATTGTGATTCCCTGTTTATTTTTATGTTTTAAAATTTTGTGTATGCAAATTCCTTATATGTTAAGGACTTCATTTGTTCTTTTGATATTTTAACATTTTTTGTTTTACTGTGAACTATAACACATACACAGAAAAATTCATATCAAGCTTTATTTATTCTGTTGTCATACTTACATAACCTAGAGATGAACCTTATATGATTTAACTGGTGTTGTCTCATCATGAACAGCTAATATTTTGTTTTCCTAAGTCCTCTCCTTCTGGGAATAGTAAAAACCTTGCCCCCTGACCACAGAGGATAGGGGTGATAGATCTGGGCTGTGGGAATATGAAGTCATCCTCTCTCTGTGGATGGAAGTGGAGCCAATAAAGCTGAGACAAGCAAATACAGGAGGGAGGAAGAGAGACTGAGAGAAGCAATAAGATGGTATCCATTTATCAAGCTTTATACTGAAGTCATGCAGCGATTCTGTACTTAGATTTGATGAAAGCACGATGTTGTTAGAATGATTTTCTTGTATGTTTAAGCTAGCTCAAGATGGATTTTTATGACATGCAGCAGAATGCATCCTCATGAAGGCAGAATTTCTTCCCAGTTTTTAGGTAGATTATTTTCTTCCAATAGAGAGTTTGGGTATAAATATCTAGGGAGTGCATTAATAAGTGCCTGAATAAGAAGCTATGTTCAGACAAAAACTTTTTTTCATATGGGTAAGACAGATGGTATTTATTTTTTATTATCATGAGCTTTTCTTATTGGAATATAATTGCTTTACAATGCTGTGTCAGTTTCTGTTATACAGCTAAGTGAATCGACTATCAGTTCAGTTCAGTTCAGTCTCTCAGTCATGTCTGACTCTCTGTGACCCCACGAACGCCAGGCCTCCCTGTCCATCGCCACCTCCTGGTGTTTACCCAAACTCATGTCCATTGAGTTGGTGATGCCATCCAACCATCTCATCCTCTGTCATCCCCTTTTCCTCCTGCCCTCAATATTTCCCAGCATCAGGGTCTTTTCAAATCAGCTACATGTGTACATATGTCCCCTCCTTCTTGAGCATCCTTCTCAACCCTCTCCCATTCCATTCCTCTAGGTCATCACAGAGCACTGAGCTGAGTTCCCTGTTCTATACAGCAGCTTCCCACTAGCTACCTGTTTTTCACATTGTAGTGTATATATGGCGGTGCTATTTTCTTGAGGGTAGGATGAATTGAGACAAACTTATTGATGAGATACCAATATCTTTGACCCTTATGTTTGTAGATTGCATATTTTAGTAAAGTTGGGGGAGAGTAAGAATTAGAAGAACAGGGAGAAGGAAAGGATAAGAATTTGTGAAAGATTGTCAAAACGACTGATAAAATACAGAATAGGGATTTCAACTTCAGTTTTCTGTTCTAGAAGAGTTAATTCCTTTTTTAAAAAATTTATCTTAGAAGATGGCGGAGGAATAGGACAGGGAGCCCACTTTCTTCCCCACAAATTCATCAAAAGGTTATTTGAATGCTGAGAAACTTCCACAAAACAACTTCTGAATGCTGCTGGAGAACATCAGGCATCCAGAAAGATAGCCCAGTCTCTTCAAAAGGAGGTAGGACAAAATATAAAAGACAAAAAGAGAGACAAAAGAGTTAGGGACAGAGACCCGTCCTGGGGAGGGAGTCGTGAAGGAGGAGAAGTTTCCAAACAGTAGGAGACTCTCTCACAGGTGGATCTGTGGAGAGTTTTGGAATCTCAGAGGGCAACATAACTGGGAGACAAAAACAAAAACAGCCCTACAGAATATGTGCCTAACCGCAATTGCCAGCGGAGAAGTAGCCCAGAGGCTCCTGTCCACCACCAGCGAGCAGGGGCTGGACAGGGAGGCGCAGGCTGCATACTTGGTGCTTAGGGTAAGGACCAGGCCTGGATGCCCTGAGGACAATCTGAGGGAGCTAACATGATGTAGCAAGCCAAATGGTGGGATTACCAGCGTGAAAAAAAAATGGGAACTTTCCCGAGAAAGGTTCTAACACACAGCCTGGCTTGCTCACAGAACAAAGGATCAAGCAAACTCCAAAGGAGAGCCAGTTGACTGCATACAGGTCTCTCTCCCTCCCCAGGGGCAGAGAGGCAGGCAGGCGACAGTCAGAACCCAAAGGCAAGGGGCTGCTGAAATCTTGGTTCCAGAGTCCAGCTTCTTCCACCAAACTGTGAGCAGGCTCCCAGTAGCTAACCACGTCTTCCTGGGGGCCTGGATGGTTGACATAAATAGGAGGGTCACAGCCTGAGATCAGCTCCGCAGAGGAGACACACACTACAACTGAGATAGTGCTCTCGCAGCACACCAGGAAACTGAGCGCCAGGATGGGGATGTGGTTAAGGAGCATGATCCACCTGGGAGAGTGCGCTTGCCAAGCACCTGGCTGCCTGAGCTGCTGGAACCTAGGAAGCGCACAAAAATGACCAAGTCTTGCCCTTGTGGAGTACCCGAGAGCCTGAGTGGCTTAGACCTGGGAAGTGCATGAAACGCAGGGCCCACTTGGGACAGTGCCCTGCAGAGCACCTTGGGCCTGAGCAGTGTAGACCTGGGAATCACACGCTGCCTTGAGCTGTGGCAAATCCAGTGTGGTCCATATTCTGTGAGCACTCCAATAGAAGCCAGCTATATTTGTTTGCATGTACCTCCCTCTCCACATGGAGAAGGCAATGGCACCCCACTCCAGTACTCTTGCCTGGAAACTCCCGTGGACGGAGGAGCCTGGTGGGCTGCAATCCATGGGGTCGCCAAAAGTTGAACATGACTGAGCGACTTCACTTTGAATTTTCACTTTCATGCGTTGGATAAGGAAATGGCAACCCACTCCATTGTTCTTGCCTGGAGAATCCCAGGGACAGGGGAGCCTGGTAGACTTCTGTCTATGGGGTCGCACAGAGTCGGATAGGACTGAAGCGACTTAGCAGCAGCAGCAGCAGCCCTCTCCACACCACAACTGAACAAGTGAGCCTAAATAAGTGACCACCTTCCACCTTTTGTGTCAGGGGGGGAATTAGACACTGAAGAGACTTGCGAACAGAGGAAGTCAAAATAAACAAAGTAGAAGGAACTGTCCTGAAAGTGACAGGTACAATGGATTAAAACCCTGTAGTTAACACTGACTAAGCATTAGAGGGGGCCTATAGACCTTGAGAACAAGTAGAAGCTGGAACAAGGAGCTATCTGAAACTGAACTGTCCCCACACTGTCCACAGCGGCTACAGAGAAATTCCTAGATATAGTTTTACTATTATCACTTTTGAATTTTCTAAGTTCTTTATTATTTCTTTAATTTTAAATTTTATGAGCTACTATTACCTTCCAAAAAAGACCCTATTTATAAAGCAAATTTCATATTATATTCTCCCATTCTGAAGGTTGCCTTTTCACCTTGCTTTTAGTTTCCTTTGTTGTGCAGAAGCTTTTCATTTTAATTAGGTCCCATTTGTTTATTTTTGCTTTTATTTCCAATATTCTGGGAGGTGGGTCATAGAGGATCCTGCTTTGGTTTATGTTGGAGAGTGTTTTGCCTATGTTTTTTTTCCAGGAGTTTTATAGTTTCTGGTCTTACATTTAGATCTATAATCCATTTTGAGTTTATTTTTGTGTATGGTGTTAGAAAGTGTTCTAATTTCATTCTTTTAGAAGTGGTTAACCAGTTTTCCCAGCACCAGTTGTTAAAGAGATTGTCTTTTCTCCATTGTATATTCTTGCCTCCTTTGTCAAAGATAAGGTGTCCATAGGTGCATGGATTTATCTCTGGGCTTTCTATTTTGTTCCATTGATCTATATTTCTGTCTTTGTGCCAGTATCATACTGTCTTGATGACTGTGGCTTTGTAGTATAGCCTAAAATCAGGCAGGTTGATTCCTCCAGTTCCATTTTTCTTTCTCAAGATTGCTTTGGCTATTTGAGGTTTTTTTGTATTTACATACAAATTGTGAAATTATTTGTTCTAGTTCTCTGAAAAGGACTGCTGGTAGCTTGATAGGAATTGCATTGAATCTATAGCTTGCTCTGGGTAGTATACTCATTTTCACTATTTTGATTCTTCCAATTCACGAACATGGTATATTTCTCCATGTATTTGTGTCCTCTTTGATTTCTTTCACCAGTGTTTTATAGTTTTCTATATATAGGCCTTTTGTTTCTTTAGGTGGATATATTCTTAAGTATTTTGTTCTTTTTGTTTTGATGGTGAATGGAATTATTTCCTTAACTTCTCTTTCTGTTTTCTCTTTGTTAGTGTATAGGAATGCCAGGGATTTCTGTGTGTTGATTTTATATCCTGCAATTTTACTGTATTCATTGATTAGCTCTAGTAATTTTCTGGTGGAGTCTTTAGGGTTTTCTGTGTAGAGGATCATGTCGTCTGCAAACAGTGAGAGTTTTACTTCTATTTCAATCTAGATTCCTTTTATTTCTTTTTCTGCTCTGATTGCTGTGGCCAAGACTTCCAAAACTGTTGAATAGTAGTGGTGAGAGTGGGCACCCTTGCCTTGTTCCTGACTTTAGGGGAAATGCTTTCAGTTTTTCAGCATTGACGATAATGCAACAGACAAACAATTAATCTCAAAAATATACAAGCAACTCCTGCAGCTCCATTCCAGAAAAATAAATGACCCAATCAAAAAGTGGGCCAAAGAACTAAACAGACATTTCTCCAAAGAAGACATAAAAATGGCTAACAAACACATGAAAAGATGCTCAACATCACTCATTATTATAGAAATGCAAATCAAAATCACAGTGAGGTATCACTTTACACCAGTCAGAATGGCTGCCATCCAAAAGTCTACAAGAAATAAATGCTGGAGAGGATGTGGAGAAA
Organism: Antilocapra americana; assembly: GCA_007570785.1. Classification (NCBI taxonomy): domain Eukaryota; kingdom Metazoa; phylum Chordata; class Mammalia; order Artiodactyla; family Antilocapridae; genus Antilocapra; species Antilocapra americana. The sequence goes on along the minus strand of ML663009.1, from coordinate 42,129,011 downwards.
AGGGAACACATGTACACTGTTGGTGGGAATGCAAACTAGTCCAGCAACTATGGAGAACAGTGTGGAGATTCCTTAAAAAACTGGAAATAGAACTGCCATATGACCCTCTATCCCACTGCTGGGCATACACACCGAGGAAACCAGAATTGAAAGAGATACATGTACCCCAATGTTCATCGCTGCATTGTTTACAATAGCCAGGACATGGAAGCAGCCTAGATGTCCATCAACTGATGAATGGATAAGAATGCCGTGGTACATATACAGAATGGAATATTACTCAGCCATTAAAAAGAATACATTTGAATCAGTTCTACTGAGGTGGATGAAACTGGAACCTACTATACAGAGTGAAGTAAGCCAGAAGGAAAAACAACAGTACAGTATACCAGCGCATATATATGGAATTTAGAAAGATAGTAACGATAACCCTGTATGTGAGACAGCAAAAGAGATGCAGACGTATAGAACAGTCTTTTGGACTCTATGGGAGAGGGCAAGGGTGGGATGATTTGGGAGAATGGCTTGAAACATGTAAATCATCACATGTGAAATGAATCACCAGCCCAGGTTTGATGCATGATACAGGCTGCTCAGGGCTGGTACACCGGGTTGACCAGAGGGATGGAATAGGGAGGGAAGTGGGAGGGAGGTTCTGAAAGGGGAACACATGTATACCCATGGTGGATTCATGTCAATGTATAGCAAAATCAACACAATAATATAAAGAAAATAAATAAATATATTAAAAAAAGATAAACCATGCACAAAGTGTAAAAAAATTTCATATTATATACTTTTTAATTTTTGTGATTGATTTGTTTTGTATTTTTGGCATTGCTTAATTCAGAGTCTAATCTCTACTCTAGATTTTTAATCTTTGCTTTCTGGTATTTGTTATCAATTTTGTACCTTTAAGAATCTAATCCTCAGTATCCATTTTTACTTAGAGGTGTGATTACTGGCTTGATTGCTCTTTCCCCTTTTGACTCTCTCTTCCTCCCCCCCCCCCCCCCCGTCATCTCTATGTTCTCCCTCCCCCTTCTCTTTTGTACTTAACTCTGTGAACCTCTTTGGGTATCTCTCGCTATAGAGAATTGTTTCACCATTAACCGAGATGTTATATTATCTGTGATGTATGGATGGAGAAGTCTTGAGGCTACTGTAAGAATAAGGCTGAAAGCCAGAGACAGGAGGCTTAACTCCAAAACTAGAGAATATCAGAGAACTCCTGATTCTAGGGACTATTAATAGACAAGAACTCAACCAAAAGCCTCCATACCTACACTGAAACCAAGCTTCACTCAAGAGCTGACAAGTTCCTGAGCAAGATATACCATGCTAATTCTCCAGCAAAGCAGGAACACAACCCTAAGCATTAAAAGACAGGCTGCCCAATGCCATGCCAAACCCATAGACACCTGAAAACTCATTACTGGACACTTCATTACACTCCAAAGTGAAGAGATCCAGCTCCACCCAGCTCCACCCAGAACACAGATGCAAACTCCCCTAACCAGGAAATCTTGACAAGCTACTAGTCCAACCCAACCCACAGGGAGCAGGCTCAACAATAAACTAATCATGAACTGCCAGCCTACAGAACAGGGACCCCAAACACAGCAATCTAAACAAAATGAAAAGGCAGAGAAATAATAAGCAGGAAAAGGAACATGACAAATGTCCACCAAACCAAGCAAAAGAGGAAGAGATAGGGAGTCTACCTGAAAAAGAATTCAGAATAATCATAGTACAGATGATCCCAAATCTTGAAATCAATATGGAGTTACAGACAAATACACTAGGAACAAGGATTGAGAAGATGCAAGAAATGTTTAACAAGGGCCTAGAGGAAGTAAAAGGAGTCAATCAATAATGAATGATGGAATAAATGAAATTAAAAGCACTCTGGAGGGAGCCAAAAGGAGAATAACTAAAGTAGAAGGAGGATAAGTGAGGTGGAAGATAGAATGGTGGAAATAAATGAAGCAGAGAGGAAATATAATTAAAAGAAATGAGGACAACCTCACAGAACTCTGGGACAACGTTAAACTCCCCAACGTTTGAATAATAGGTGTTCCAGAGACGAAGAGAAAAAGGAAGGGCATGAGAAAATATTTGAGGAAATAATAGTTGAAAACCTTCCTAAAATGGGGAAGGAAATAGCCACTCAAGTCCAAGAAACCCAGAGAGTCCCAAACAGGATAAACCCAAGGTGAAACACCACAAGACACATATTAATCAAACTAACAAAGGTCAAACACAAAGAGAAAATATTAAAGCAGCAAGAGAGAAAAGCAACAAATAACACACAAGGGGATTCCCATAAGGTTAACAGCTGATCTTTTAATAGAAACTCTTCACACCAGAAGGGAACAGCAGGACATACTTAAAGTGATGAAAGAGAAAAACCTACAACTAAGATTAGTATTCCCAGCAAGGATCCCATTCAGATACGAAGGAGAAATCAAGCTTTACAGACAAGCAAAAGTAGAGAGAGTTCAGTACCATCAAACCAGCTCTTCAACAAATACCGAAGGATCTTCTCTAGACAGAAAACACAGAAAATGTTTATAAACTTGAACCCAAAACAATAAAGTAAATGGCAATGGGATCATACTTATCAATAATTACCTTAAATGTAAATGGGTTGAATGCCCCAACCAAAAGACAAAAAATGGCTAAATGGATTCAAAAACAAGACCTCTATATATGCTGTCTACAAGAAATCCACCTCAAACTAGGGGACACATACAGATTGAAAGTGAAGGGCTGGAAAGAGATATATCATGCAAATGGAGACCAAAAGAAAACAGAAGTAGCAATACTCATAGCAGATAAAATCGACTTTGAAATAAACAGCATGAAAAGAGACAAAGAAGGACACTACATAATGATCAAAGGATCAGTCCAAGAAGATGTAACAATTATAAATACATATGCACCCAACATAGGAGTACACAAGGCAAATGCTAACAAGTGTGAAAGAGGAAATTAATAGTAACACAACAACAGTGGGAGACTTTAACACCCCACTCACTCCTATGGATAGATCAACCAAACAGAAAATTAGCAAGGAAACTTTGAATGATACAATGGACCAGTTAGACTTAATTGAGATATATAGGGCTGTTCACCCTGAAACAATGAATTTCACCTTTTTCTCAAGTGCACATGGAGAATTCTCCAGGATAGATCACATCCTAGGCCATAAATTTAGGCTTGGTAAATTTAAAAAAGTTGAAATCATTTTAAGCACCTTTCTGATCACAATGTGCTAAGATTAGATGTCAACTACAGGAAATGAATTATTAAACTACAAATACAAGGAGGCTAAACAACACACTTCTGAATAACCAACAAATCATGGAAGAAATCAAAAAGGAAATCAAAATATGTGCAGAAAAAAATGAAAATGAAAACTCCACAACCCCAAACCCAAGGGATTCAGTAAAAGCAGTGCTAAGAGGAAGATTCATAGCAATACAAGCTTACTCCAAGAAACAAGAGAAACATCAAATAACTAACCTAACTTTACACCTAAAGCAACTAGAAAAAGAAGAAATGAAGAACCCCAGGTTTAGTGGAAGGAAAGAAATCATAAAAATTAGAGCAGAAAAAATGAAAAAGAAACAAGGACTACAGCAAAAATCAGCAAAACTAAAAGGTGGTTCTTTGAGAAAATAAATAAAATAGACAAACTATTAGCCAGACTCATCAAGAAAAACATGGAGAAGAATTAAATCAACAAAATTAGAAATGAAAAGGGAGAAATCATAGCAGACAACAGAGAAATACAAAGGCTCATAAGAGACTACTATCAGCAACTATATGCCAATAAAATGGACAACTTGGAAGAAATGGACGAGATCTTAGAAAAGCATAACTTTCCAAAATTGAACCAGAAAGAAACAGAAAATCTTAACAGACCAATCACAAGCACAGAAGTCAAAACTGGAATAAAAAATCTTCTAATAAACAAAAGCCCAGGACTAGATGGCTTCACAGATGAATTCTATCAGAAATTTAAAGAACTAACACCTATCCTACTCAAACTCTTTCAGAAAATTGCAGAGGAAGGTCAACTCCCAAACTCATTCTATGAGGCCGCCATCACCCTCATACCAAAACAAGACAACATGCCACAAAAAAACAAAAAGAAAAAGAAAACTGTAGGCCAATATCACTAATGAACATAGATGCAAAAATCCTCAACAAAATTCTAGCAAACAGAAGCCAACAACGTGAAAAAGATCACACATCATGACCAAGTGGGCTTTATCTCAGGGATACAAGGATTCTTCTAAATTCACAAATTAATGAATGTGATACTACACCACATTAACAAATTGAAAGATAAAAATCGTATGATTTTCTCAATAGATACAGAGAAAGCCTTTGACAGAATTCGACACCCATTGATGATAAAAACTCTCCAGAAAGCAGACAAAGAAGAAACATACCTCACATAATAAAAATCATATATAACAAATTCATAGAAAACATTATCCTCAATGGTGAAAAAGTGGAAGCATTTCTTCTAAAATCAGGAACAAGACAAGGGTGGCCTCTCTCACCATTACTATTCAACATAGTTTTGGAAGTCTTAGCCACAGCAACCAGAGGAGAAAAAATAATAACAGCTATCCAGATTGGAAAAGAAGAAGTAAATCTCTCACTTTTTGCAGATGACAGGATCCTTTACATAGAAAACCCTAAAGACACTACCAAAAAATTACTAGAGCTAATCAATGAATATTATAAAGTAGCAGGATATAAAATTAATATACAGAAATCCCTTGCATTCCAATACACTAACCATGAGAAAACAGAAAGACAAATTAAAGAAACAATCCCATTCACCATTGCGACAAAAGGAATAAAATGCTTAGGAACAAATCTACTGAAAGAAACAAAAGGCTGGGCCTTCCCTGGTGGTCCAGTGGTTAAGACTCTGTTTCCAACACTGGGGGCATGAGTTCAGTCCCTGGAAGGGAAGATCAGTCAGGGAAGATCCCATATGCTTTGTGGCCAAAAAATAAAATTGGAAAAAAAGAAGAAAGAGACAAAAGACCTATATATAGAAAAGTATAAAACATTGATGAAAGAAATCAAAGACTCCACAAATAGATGGTGAAATATACCTTGTTCATGGATTGGAAAAATTAATATAGTGAAAATGAGTATACTACCCAAAGCAATCTATAGAGTCAATACAATCCCTATCAAGCTACCAATGGTATTTTCATAGAACTAGAACAAATAATTTCACAATTTGTATGTAAACACAAAAAACCTTGAGTAGCCAAAGCAATCTTGAGAAAGAAGAATGGAACTGGAGAAATCAACCTGCCTGACTTCAGGTTATATTACAAAGGTGCAGTCATCAAAACAGTATGGTGCTGGCACAAAGACAGAAATATAGATCAATGGAACAAAATAGAAAGCCCAGAGATAAATCCACACACCTATGGACACCTTATCTTTGACAAAGGAGGCATGAATATACAATGGAGAAAAGACAATCTCTTTAACAAGTGGTGCTGGGAAAACTGGACAGCCACTTGTAAAAGAATGAATCTAGAACAGTTTCTGGTAGTCATGTAGGATATGAGAGTTGGATTATAAAGGAAGCTGAGAGCTGAAGAATTGATAGGAGATCCAACCAGTCCATCCTAAAGGAAATTAGTCCTAAATATTCATTGGAAGAACTGACACTGAAGTTGAAACTTCAATACTTTGGCCACCTGATGCAAAGAGCTGCCTCATTTAAAAGACCTTGATGCTGGGAAAGATTGAAGGCAGGAGAAGGGGACTACAGAGGATGAGATGGTTGGATGGCATCACTGACTCAATGGACATGAGTTTGGGTAAACTCTGGGAGTTGGTGATGGACAGGGAGGCCTGGTGTGCTGGGGTCCATGGGGTTGCAAAGAGTTGGACATCATATAAAATCCTTAGAGGAAAACATAGGGAAAATATTCCCTGACATAAATCACATCAAAATCCTCCACAACCTACCTCCCAGAGAAATGAAAATAAAAGTAAAAATAACAAATGTGACCTAACTAAACTTAAAAGCTTTTCCACAACAAAGGAAACTATAAGCAAGGTGAAAAGACAACCTTCAGAATGGAAGAAAATAATAGTAAATGAAGCAACTGGCAAAGAATTAATCTGAAAAATATACAAGCAGCTCAATTCCAGAAAAATAAATGACCCAATCAAAAAACGGGCCAAAGAACTAAACAGACATGTCTCCAAAGAAGACATACTGATGGCTAACAAACACGTGAAAGGGTGTTCAACATCCTTTGTTATCAGAGACATGCATATCAAAACCACAGTGAGGTACCATCTCACATGGGTCACAATGGCTGCTATCAAAGAGTCTACAAGCAATAAATGCTGGAGAGGGTGTGGAGAAAAGGGAACCCTCTTACACTGTTGGTGGGAATGCAAACTAGTACAGCCACTATGGAGAACAGCGTGGAGGTTCCTTAAAAAAACTGGAAATAGGACTGCCATATGACCCAGCAATCCCACTGCTGGGCATACACACCGAGGAAACCAGAATTGAAAGAGCCACGTGTACCCCAATGTTCATCGCTGCATTGTTTACAATAGCCAGGACATGGAAGCAACCTAGATGCTCATCAGCATCTGAATGGATAAGAAAGCTGTGGTACATATACACAATGGAATGTTACTCAACTATTAGAAAGAATACATTTGTATCAGTTCTAATGAGGCGGGTGAAACTGGAGCCTATTATACAGAGTGAAGTAAGTCAGAAAGAAAAACATCGATACAGTATATTAATGCATATATATGGAATTTAGTAAGATGGTAATGACGACCCTTTATGCAAGATAACAAAAGAGACACAGATATAAAGAACAGACTTTTGGACTCATCGGGATAAGGCAAGAGTGGGATGATTTGAGAGAATAGCATTGACACCTGTATATTACCATATATGAAATATATGTCCAGTCCAAGTACTATGCATGAAACAGGGCACTCACAGCTGATGCACTGGGACAACCCAGAGGGATGGGGTAGGGAGGGAGGTATGAGGGGGGGTTCACAATGGGGGACACATGTATACCTGTGGCTGATTGATCTCAATGTATGTCAAAAATCACCACAATATTGTAAAGCAATTAGCCTCCAGTTAAAATAAATTAATTAAAAAATTTTTCTTATCACTTTTTAATAGTTTCCAATTCCTTTGAAATATTTTCAAGATTAAAAGATTTTAACATATTCAGCATACTTTTCACAGTATGTATGATAATTCCAATAGATTAAGTATTGCTGAATGTTTCAATTATCTTGTTCCTCCTGTTTTTTGTCTTTGTTCCTTGTATGTTGATTTTTAAAGTTTGATTTTCCAAGCTCAACAGTTAAACTTCCTTGTCATGGTTGGGTTGTAAATCCAGAAAAGTTTTAGCTTACTTCCAGTTTACCCTTCCCCTGAGGGCCCAATTTAAAGTTTGGGTGGTGGTGTCTCAGCATGCCTCCTTAGGGAGGCACTGACTTTCCCTTTAGTTGTTATCAGTCTGAAAAGCTACTGAACCCCTGTTCTGTTCATAGCTATCTCTTTATGAAATGCTCTCAAGGCAAAAGCAGTTTTGCAAACTGTTCTTCGCTTATTGGGTTCCCACATGTCCTTAGATTTCTACCTGGTAATTTTCATATAAAGTGCCATTCGTCTGTTTGCCATACATTATGTACATAATGTTGATTTTTAATTCTGCTGGTCTTAATTACCCGAGGCAACATACTAGAAGTGGAATTATTTTCTCCTAGAGCAGGAAGTAGACCAGGGTCTGCTAGAACCTGGGTGGGCAGGAAGACTGGCCACATGTAAGGGATTTGCTACATATGGGTATGAGGGAATATTTGAGGATGATGCAAGTGTTCTAAAACTGCATTATGGTGATGGTTGTATAACTGTATAAATTTGCTAAAATGCATTGATCTATAAACCTAAAATGTGTAAATTTTATAGCATATGAACTATCCCACACTAAGGCTGTTTAAAGTAAGACTCTGGAGGTGGTTATTAAAGAATGAGAGAAATCTCAGAAAGATTGAAAAGCGGGTGTGAAAGCAGAGAGAGCTTGAACCCTCATTTTCTATTAGGTTCTCGGGTAGCAGACCATTTCACAAGGAGCCCCAAGGCCAACATGGAGAGTCCACATGTTGGAAATTATAATGATAATTGTGCATGTTTGAGTAGAGAGTGCTGGCGATCTCTTCTTTCTCTTAAAAACTGTCTTAGCTGGATAGCATGAAGAGAGATCCAGAATTTCTCACATATTGTGGAGAACCAATGACATTGACATGGCGAGGACTGTGTTAGCCACCTAACAGAGGCCGCAGCATGCCCAGCTGAGGTAGAGACTAGACAGAGAAAGCAGAAGAGACCCAGATGACTCAGGAGCTGAGATGGAGGCTTGGGGTGAAGGGCAAAAACCATCTCATATGCTGCAGGGAAAGACCACAAGTTACATAAGCTGAACATTCCAGAAGCAGATGTAGTGAGGACAGAAGCTACAGACAGACCTGGCAAGATGAAGTTGCTGGGGTATGTTATCTACACCTCCTCTCCATCTGGAAGTCAACCAGAGCCGGATTGGGGCTCCCACTGCTCCAACTCGCTGGGTGTTCACGAGACTTACTCCGTTCCCAGAAATTGTCTCATGAAGGAGGAAGGCAGTCTGTTTGACAGAAGAACGGTAGCCCTGATGTATAGCTTGAACTTTGAATTAGCTGAATGTTTTCCTGAACGGAACTTTTATATTATGAAAGACCATTTTGGACTAGAAAAGAATGATTCACCTCTAATTGTCATTTTAGTGTTCTGCCCCCATCCCACCCCCAGCCATATGCCAGAATGGTGCTTGGCAGGAAGCTTAATGCTTTTGTAGAGAAATTAAAACACTTCATTTTTGTTATACCTCTGAGCTCTACTGTGTAGATTTTGACACATGACTACCATTGCCGTGGCATCATCTACGACCTGTCAATAATCAAAACAATAAATTCCAATGAGGAGAAGTGGCTGTCAAATGACACGTACTTGGATAAGAAAAAGCAAAGGGTGTTTTGTTTCTCTTTGTCAATACCAGGATATATGTCACTTCTGCTTAAAAGAGCTCATCAGACAATCTGGCTAAGATGGCAAAACGATTTTCAATAGGGTGGGTACTGCTTCGATTTCCCACAGTTTCAGCCAAGGTGAGTTAGGTCAGCTCTGTCCTAGAAATGTCACAAGCTGTGAGTGAAAGTCACTCAGTTGTGTCCGACTCTTTGGGAGCCCATGGACTGGAGCCTGCCAGGCTTCTCTGTCCATGGAATTCTCTAGGCCAGAATACTGGAGTGGGTACTCATTTCTAAATAAGATCTATTTCTGTTGTTGCTTTTTATCCTCCTTCTCTTCTCCACCTGGTCCAAACACTCTCTTTCCTCCAGGCCCAACTTGTACATCCTCCCCCATGGCTCCTCCTCCACGCACTTTACATCACACCCTTTTCCTACTCTTCTGGGCTCACATAACACTTCAATGCAGATCACTTATCTGGCTCTCAATCACACACTGCCTACGATGATAATTTAGCTATGTCTCATATGGTGATCTAAAACTTTCCCAAGCTGTGTGAAGTTAGAACCTCCAGCTTATCTGTCTTTGTATATACCTATAGAGCATGGTTGGTCCATTGTTTGCAGCCAAATGTGACTGCTGCTTTACTTAATTCGATGACCCTGAGCAAACATCTTAACTTCTCTTAGCTTAAGTTTTCTCATGGGGCTGTTGAGAAGATTAGTGATACTGGACATGCAAAGAGTTTAGTTCAGTGTATGTATATTTTGGTATATGAATATTGAAGAAGTGTCAGTTATCTCTTAGAGAAAGACCTTTAAGGGCATAGATTGTCTCTTTTTCTTTCCTGTTAACTCTGTCATCAAAGTAAATTCACATCTAACCTCTTCTCCTCCAGCCATGGACCACCTGATCCTGGTCCCTGCCACCCCTGTCTGAGTGGTAGCAATGCCTCCTGACAGTTCTGCCTGCCTCTCTCCTGTCTGCAGACCATCCCTCACACAGAACCAGGAGAGATCTATGAATGGAAGAGTGTGGGGATTCTGAGAAGACTTTGAAATCATTCAATATCTTATTTCTCCATGTGTAAAGTCCTGTGATTTCAAGGACTGCTTCCAGCACTCCCTTTGTGACTTCATCTCCCACCATTGTCCCCTCAGTCGCTTGACTTAGACCACGCTGACTTCCTCCTGCCTGGAATGCAATCAGAATTTAGTCTCAGGACCCTAATACTCACCTTTCCACCTACATGTCCGCTCCCTTGCATTTTTCAGTTCTCTGTTCAAACCTTCTGAGGTCACTCTTCCTTCATTACCCAAAGCAATACCATTTCTCATCTTGGCTTCCAACACTGTCTCCTTTACTTAGCTTTATTTTTCTCTGACTCACTGACTCTCTGATATATTTTTGTTTTCTGTCTCCTTCCACTGAAAGGCAAGCTCCATGTAGGTAGTTTTTTGTTCACGGCTCTATTCCCAATGTTTTTAAAAAAAAGTATCTGGCATAGAGCATAAAAGAATGAGCACATTGATGAAAAAGAAGTAATTAATTGCATTTGCTTATAGCTATATGTTGAAAAGTTAGCTGTGTTATCTTCTCCAAGGTGGTGGGAATATAGGTATTCTCCATGTTTCTATTTCTTAGCTTTAAAAAATAATATGCATGTATTTCTCTGTTAATTTTGCAAAATAAAATTTTTAAACAGGAAAAAGGAAAAGTCATCTGACTCTGTTTGCAATAGAAATGATAAGACATTTCAGTGTGCAATCCTGTGCTATAACCTTCAAAATTTTAGTATATTTTCTAACTGAATTAATTCTAATATCCCATGAACTTTGATTATATCTGGGTAGACATATTCATTGCATGCTGTGTTTTGTATCATTTTTCAGTGAGTGTGTTGTCATTCACTGTGTGGTGATCACAGTATTTCTATTTTGTGCCCTGTTAGACTGTAATCACTGGAATCCATTACTAGTAGGGTTTCCAGATTGGTACATAAAATACAAGATGCCTAGTTATATTTGAATATCACTCCAATAAATTATATTTTAGTATTAAGTATACCCCAAATACTTATGGATCATACTTAATCTCCTAAAAATTCAATGCTTCAGATTTAACTGGACATCTATATTTCATCTGGCAGCTACAATTACTAGCATGAATCTCCTAAACTGTTCACCTTACAGTTCTGAGAGCTTTCTTTTCCAAATCAAAATCAGGCAACTTTAGCCGGACCACCTTGGCCTATGCTTTGCTGTTGACGTACTTGACCACTAGAGGGATTATTTCACTTTTGTTTTGGCTCTTTGTAGAAAGTAAAGCCAAAAGATAGGGATGATTTAAATAAGAGCCCTTCCTTACCTTGACTCCAGTAAAAAAGAGGCTAGAGGACACATAGCTGGATTAAAATTTTACTTTGTGAAGGAGCCTTGAATAATGATTTGCTCTCTGTAATGGATTTAGTTATTTGTTTCAAGTATTAACTCATCATCATGAAACGGTAGATGGCCTGGTGTGGAATGTGCCTACAGAGCTCTGTTTATGGGGAAAAACTTTGCCAAGGACTGTGTTTATTTCTCTTTTCTAATTACCCATTTGGTGGAGATATTTTTGGAATTTCCTGTGGTGAAAGTTACTTGGTTGAGGATTTGATTTGAAACCTATGTGGCTTGTGTAGCACAGCTAACATCTAAGCTCTTGGTTTTGTGTATTGTCCACTGAGACAGAAATAAAATAATTTTGGACATGAATGAAGGTCCCATAAGTTACTTCCAAATTTGCCTGTACAATAATAGTGATTACTCTGCTGTGTAACTTTTTCTGATACATTTAATTTCTTTTTCATTTAAATATTCTCATTTAATAGGTTGTATTTACTTTTGATTTTAATCTCAGACTAACGCATCATCAGTTGATGTATATATGAGTCACTACATCTGACAAGGCATTTAAATTTATCCAAATGCTTCTTAAGATATGGGCTTTTGGTTTTTGAAGCCATTTAACTCATTAACCAGAGTAAAATTCTTATATGTTGCTTTTTAGTTCTCCTATTTGGTCCATAAACTATTCCTATCTTTGACTTTCTAAAGATAAGTACAACTCTGTGAGGAAACTGCATTCTTAGAATTATTAAACTAGAGTGAATGGCAAACATTTATAAAGAGAGTAAATATTAAAAGAACAGTCAGTGTGGTGTAGAGCTTAGATTAAATAGTATTTGGTTTGCTTTGTTCTCTTTCCTTTCAAGTTTTGCTTACTCAGAGGCGCCATATGAAACAAAATTGTCCATTATTGTGTACATATCAGGTTAGTAAGAAAGAAATTACATCTCTTGAATAATATTAAGTGCCTAGGGCCTGTCCTCAAGGCTATTTTTCCCAGCTCAAGTAACGACAATAATAGTAATAATAAGAATTACAGTTAATAGTTTCAAGCACTTATGATATGCTAGGAACTTTTAATATAATATTTTACTTTTCCTTCCTATTCATGGAGAAGAGCGATCATGTTGAAATTCTTACCTCAAATTGTAAGTTCTTCAAGGATACTGACCATCTTTTTATCTCTGAATTTCTAGTAACTAGCACAGTTGTTCCGTTTCTTCAGTAAGAGGAGAGTAAATAAATGAATAAGTGAAAGAGAAGACTACTTTACTTAAAATTTTAAAGAATAATATTTGTTGGATCATTTATAGGATTTAGTTAAATCTGAGAATATATAAAAATAATATTTACTTTCCTTTTTAATATATATTTTGGAATATATATACAAAATAAAGCATGATAGACTGACTAATCACAACCGACAATCTAAATTAGATCTTAATTCATTGCTAATAACTCTCACTCACTTTTATCTTCTTCCTCTCATTTAGTCCCTTTTTGTCCCCCATATAATGATTTCTATGAAATTTGGATTTATCATTCCATCATTTTTATCCTTTATACTTTTATTATATACATACATGTGTCCAAAGAATGTACTATTAAGCTTTACTTGCTTTTGAGCTTGATAAAGTATGGTATCACACTAAATGAATTCTGCAGAAATATGCTCTTTTTTATTCAACATTAAATTCCTAAGATTCATCCATGTTTTTGCATACAACTATAGGTCATCCATTTTGACTACTGTATAATATTCCACTGTGCAAATAAACCGTAGTTTATTTCTTCTCCTGTCAATGGACTTTTGGAGCTTTATGTTTTTGCTGGTAAAAAATAGTGATGCTATCAATGTTCTTGGACATGCCTTTCTGTCCACGTGCTAGGAGTTCCTTCAGATATATGCCTATACTTAGAATTCTTGGGACAAAGTGTATGTGATGTTAATGTCAAATGATTTAAGAAGGCCATCACCTTATCTCCTTGGGTGAGCCAGAATTGAGAATCCAAAGTTGCACTAATTCAAATTACTTACCTTGTTTTTCTATTTAGTGTTATGACCCAGAGACTATATATCTTGTTAAAGAGCAAATTCTAGGAAGGACAACATCTTAAGGCATAGAATTAAGTGTTCCTGGTGATAGTATATAATATGCAAAGGATATTTATTGCATAACATCTGTGAGTGATGTTTCTGTAAACCAAAAGCCTAAACTCTGTGGTGGTGGCAAAAATATAGAATGCTAGCGTTGTCCTGAAGACTTTTGTAATTCCAAGAGCTTCTCTTCATCTAAATCCCTCTGAACACAGAAGCACTATTCTGAGGAAATAAAATGACAAAGGTATTTCTACGCCATCTTGTTAGTGTGGAGAACAGTTCAATATAGGATGAACTGAGCTAGTCAGTTATTTGCAGGGTGGTTTTCCTTTTCATAATTTATCCTTCTCAAGATTGTGAGCTGGTCTATCATTATATTGTAAGAAATGTAAAAAAATAATCTTTTTGATGCAACTGATTTCTAAAAGAGTGTTTATCCACATATGTTCTAAGAAAAAATGTTAATGTAGCTAATTATATACACACAGTCACATGTTTATAAGGCAACTTGGTATGTCTACTACAGATTGGAAATTTTAACTAAGGAGAATCCACATATTTTAAGGAAGCTTTCATCTGACCTAAAAGTATTCTGATCTATTTGGCAGATTACTTCCCTATAGATTCCAATTGTAATCCAGGTTCTTGAATTGACTATATTGTTCAGATTCAGACAAAAAGTGATATGGTGTAACTATGGTACCACAAAATAGACCTACTATGTAAGAAACTACTGGTGTTCTGCTTATATGCAGGAGTCACTCCCTCAAGTGTTGCATCTGTGCTTTTGAATTGATCAAATCATTGGTCTTTTGTTTGAAATTTGCCTTTAAATTTCATATTCTCAACATTTGGAATAGGTAAGAGGGCTGAATAAATGACAATTGATCTATTTTTCAGAGTAATTCTGTTGAGCACACCCCAGTGTGCCATGTTCTTTACCAGATACTATGGCAGTAGATGAGGATACAGCTGTATTCTACCCTCGAGAGCTGAGGATGAATTTTATATTGTAATAAACAATAAACTCTATACTGTGGAACATCAAATATAGAGTGAAAACTGAAATAATTTAGGGAGTAATCCATCCATTGAACAACTTATTGGTATTTCTGTCTGTATTTATGAATTTAAATAGAAGATCAAAAGGCTTCTTCAATTTTATAGTTTCATATTCTAAATGGCTATATTTATAATAATAATGGCCAATTATAATAGTACTTAATTTATAATATAATATATTTTTAATAATATTAAATCTATTCAGATGTAGATTTGTAATTACTAGAAACTATTTTTTGGATAAAGTTTGGTTCACACCTTATCCTTATTGTTTATAAAAGTGTTTAGCACATAGCAACTGCTCAATTAATATTAATTCCATGGACTATCACCATTTAAAGTAATAAATATAAAAATGAATATAGAATATGTTAACCCAGCTTAAAGATATTCAATACATAGTGACCAGAAATAAACGGGAGAAGCTCAATCAGTGTCTGAAAATATTGCTTATGGAACAAAACCAAGGAGTTAAAAAGATAGAGCCCTATTCACCATAGCTATGCTCAAGATATTTTATTGTCAAAAATGGCCCCTAAAATAATATTGGATATGAGGATTTAGTGACATGCAAATTATGAGACACAAAGTTGTTTGACTATCTGTAAGGTTCTCCTTAAAAAAATTTGCTCTAAGTCAATTTGGAGCAAGATTAGACTAAATTGTGACCCAGATTTGAAATGTATTGTTATATACAGCCATGCCTAATTTATAATGAATTTCTCTCAAAAGCAAAATAGAAGATGGTAAATTAAAAAATTAGTCTATCCATCTATTTCTTACAAATATTTGCTCATATTTTTCCAGGAAAAGCATTAAGCCAAAAAAGAAATAGTCAATCATTCATAGCATATAAATACCAGTAATCACTGGTGGTCGTAACTCACTGTGAATAACGAAAATTCTATTAAATACTTGTGAAAGTGTTCATGATTTGTAAAATGGTCTTCATATATATTTTTTCACTTACTTCTCCCTATGTGATTTAACATAGTATAACATCATACACACCAAACAGATAAGAAAACTGAGGACCATTTCAGTTGTGACTTCCCCAGTCTTTCATGATTAATAACTTGCCATTGTCCTTTTAGTGTTGGGCTTATCAATATCATTTCTTCTATTATTGTCTTATGTGTTATATTTTAACTTAGATTAGCCATAACATACATAAAAGCTACATAAAAGTTTATATTTGGCTTGCTTACTACAATATATATTTGTATTGTTATTTAAGTTTTTCACTTATTATCCTAAATATCTGTGTAATATTTTATTGAAAGGATGTGAGTCACTTACTCCTTTCGTTCAAAAATATTTACTAAGCTCTTATAATGTTCCAGGCAGTAGGCAGTGAGGTTATAGCAATGAAATAGGCAGTTTGTTAGTATCTGCAAGTAAAAAGTTTTTAGAAATATTTTTTAATATGTGATGCATATGGAAAAACAACACTGCATGCAGTGTTCATAAAAATTAGCCTGCTCTCTATAATATTGGGTAAAAGAGGTATTTTTAAAATGATCCTTGACATATGAACTCCTTTTCAAATAGATTGATAAATATACATAGTCATTGAGTGTATAATAATATTTAATTGCCCAAATTCTTACCAGCATTTAACACACACACACACACACACACTCACTCATGCATGTATAGTATTATATGTGTTTAATTTAACTAAATCAATAGGTGATAAATAGTATCATTAATTTAATTTATAAATTTTGATAACTAATGAGATATTTAACTATATACTTTTTATAAATGTAGTTTTTCTCTCATATGAAACATCTATTCATGCCTCAGTCCCTTTGGATTTTGAAATGTAAAGGTCAAAATAGAGAAATTCAATAATATTTATTAAGAATCTATTTTTACTTTCCTAATTTTACCACCTTTTCCACGTATCTAACTCACATATATTTAGACATGTTTCTGTCTTATATTTAAATAGCTAAATATACTAAATTCTAAATGTGGCTTAGTATTATCTGTTTAAATCACATTATATTTAAATGCATTTAAACATCTGATAAGGCACTTTGCCCCTTATTCATCATTCTATTCAAAAGTGTACTAACTTTTCTTGATCACTTATTTACTTTGTTTTGGTGAAACATTATCATATTTTTTATAGAAGTTCTATATGTAAGATTTGTTTTACTCATTACATACACATGGTTATGCATTTTTCATTATTTGCTATTATTAATGGACATAGTTTCTTTACAATTTCTGAATAGCTTTTTGACAATATGTGAGAAACTTTAAGGTTTGCTTATATATTTTCTAATTGGCCAATTTACTGAACATTTAATTTTCTTCACTTATTTGACCAAAAATTCAAAGACAAACTTCTGAGTTTGAATAGTATGTAACAACTTGTGATATTCCAATCTTTGTGATGAAAACAATTGGGCAAGAATTAAATTTAAAAATTATAACACTAGATTGCTATTGAAGCAATGAGAGCTGAAATGGACAAAATTCAGGTGCAGGGAGACCACAGTAAGCTGAATTGTTCTGGAGAGGCTTTAACCTAGGGATTTGATCTGATTTGTGGTAAAGGGTAAGAGACCAAGAATCTGGGCTTCATCTGGGAAGAGTACTGATAGATACTAAGTGCATAGAAATTAATAAATATTTTAGTAGTTTTATGGAGCTGAAGACACAAAATTGAAGACTATGTTCTCTACAGCATGGTTGCTTTTTGCCTAAAACCTTAGCTGCATTTTGAAATTGTATGTAGTAGGAGGAAATATGATATATTTTCTTCTTGAGAATCATGATGCAGGTTAACAAATTAAAAGCTTTGAGAAATCCTCAGAAACAAAAGACATTTAACTTTGCTTTTCTGTAATTTTCCAAGCTTGTTTAAGGGGTTCTTCATTCACAACAAAAAACATTCTATTGAAAGAGTAGCAAGCAGGAAGGCCAGGGGTCTCCAAACAGAGGAAATTGACTGCAAATGTCAGATATATATATATTTTTTAATCTCTCTCTTAAGCGGCAGGAGAAAACAAATAAGTGTTAAATTTTTCCCCCTTTTCTATACAAATTTAAAAAGAGGTTTCTCTTAAAATTCTGTGTTGCCATAATTTTACCTGGTTCCACCTGAACTTAACTTTTCTCAAACCTTTATAACTAATGCGGTTTTTCTTATGGAAATGTTCGTCTTAAGCTATGTTAATGAACTGTTTATTTACCTTAGACTCTGTCTTTCTTCAAGTCTGTTCTGCCTAAGACTCAGAACCAACTTGACAAACCTGTATGTTTTACTCATATATTGTTCTCCTAATCTATGTTAATGAAACTATATATTTACTTGGAAATCTGCCTTTCTTCAAGATTCATGTCAATCATTTTATGGTCTGGGATGACTCATCTGATGCCAATGTTATATCAAAATGCATGTGGTGGGTGAGGGACCTGGTGCCACTCTGAGTTTTGAGACATCTTTCTACAAAACAGCTTGCTAGTAGCTATATAACATCCAGCTAAGACTAGCAGGGGGGAATGTTTTCTGCCCCCTTCTGATGTCCATGTCAGAAGCTTTCTCTATCTCTTTTATACTTAAATAAAACTTTATTGCACAAAAGCTCTGAGAGATCACACCTCGTCACTGGCCCTGGATTGAATTCTCCTCCAGAGGCCAAGAATCCCAGCGGCTTTTGTGGTTCAGCAACAACCTTTCACTATCAAACAGTTTCAGAAATGCTAAGCTAGAATATAATTCAGTACATCATGTCAAATGCACACAAATGTTGACTGACTATGACGTGTCTAAATATACACTCTAGTTGAATCTATTAAGTTGTACATCAATTTATTTTAAACATTAAAGGAAAAACAGATTCTCAAAACAAACGCACACTTTATTAAATGAAAATTCGTGTTTTGACAATATAACATACTTTTCCATTTTGCAATGATACTAAAGAACACAAATAACATTTAAAGTCTTTTTTCACAAAATTTCTATCTGCATAAATTGAAAATTTTAAAAATGAATATCTTAAAGAACATCCAAAAATCTGTTAAGAATTACCCAGTTTAATTCAGTTCATTTCAGTCACTCAGTCCTGTCGGACTATTTGTGACCCCATGGAACTTAGCATGCCAGGCTTCTCTGTCCATCACCAACTGGCAGAGCCTACTCAACTCACGTCCATCATGTCGGTGATGCCATCCATCCATCTCATCTTCTGTCGTCCCCTTCTGCTCCTGCCTTCAATCTTTCCCAGAATCAGGGTCTTTCCCAAGAAGTCAGTTCTTTGCATCAAGTGGCCAAAGTATTGGACTTTCAGCATCAGCATCAGTCCTTCCAAAGAATATTCAGGACTGATTTCCTTTAGACTGTTTGCATCTCCTTGCAGTCCAATGGACTCCCAAGAGTCTTCTCAAACAACACAGTTCAAAAGCATCAGTTCTTTGGTGCTTAGCTTTCTTTGTAGTCCAACTCTCACATCCATCCATGACTACTGGAAAAACCATAGCTTTGACTAAACAGACCTTTGTTGGTAAAGTAATGTCTCTGCTTTTTAATATGCTGTCTAGGTTAGTCATAGTTTTTCTTTCAAGCAGCCAAGTGTCTTTTAATTTCATGGCTGCAGTCACCATCAGCAGTGATTTTGGAGCCCAAGAAAATAAAGTCTGTTATTGTTTCCATTGTTTCCCCATATATTTGCAATGAAATGATGGGACCTGATGCCATGATCTTTGTTTTCTGAATGTTGAATTTTAAGCCAACTTTTTCACACTCTCCTCTTTCACTTTCGTCAAGAGACTCTTTAGTTCTTCTTCACTTTCTGCCATAAGGGTGGTGTCATCTGCATATCTGAGGTTATTGATATTTCTCCTGGCATTCTTGATTCCAGCTTGTGCTTCATTCAGCCTGACATTTTGCATGATGTACTCTGCATATAAGTTAAATAACCAGGGTGACAATATATATCCTTGACATACTCCTTTCCCAATTTTGAACCCATCTGTTGTTACATGTCCTGTTCTAACTGTTGCTTCTTGACCTGCTTACAGGTTTCACAGGAGGCAAGTAAGGTGGTCTGGTATTCCCATCTCTTGAAGAATTTTCCGCAGTTTGTTGTGATCCACACAGTAAAAGGCTTTCCCACAGTGAATAAAGCAGAAGTAGATGATTTTCTGGAACTCTCTTGATTTCTCTATGATCCAATGGATGTTGGCAATTTGATCTCTGGTTCGTCTGCCTTTTCTAAATCCAGCCTGAACATCTGGAATTTCACAGTTCAAGTACTGTTGAAGCCTGCTGCTGCTTCTGCTAAATTGCTTCAGTTGTGTCCGACTCTGTGCAACCCTATAGACAGCAGCCCATCAGGCTCCCCCATCCCTGGGATTCTCCAGGCAAGAACACTGGAGTGGGTTGCCATTTCCTTCTCCAATGCATGAAAGTGAAAAGTGAAAGTGAAGTTGCTCAGTTGTGTCCGACTCTTGGCGACCCCATGGACTGCAGCCCACCAGGCTCCTCTGACCATGGGAGTTTCCAGGCAAGAGTACTGGAGTGGATTGCCATTGCCTTCTCCTAGCTTGGAGGATTCTGAGCATTACCTTGCTGGCATGTAAAATGAGTGTAATTGTGCGGTAGTTTGAACATTCTTTGGCATTGCCTTTCTTTGGGATTGGAATGAAAACTGACCTTTTCCAGTCCCATGGCCACTGCTGAGTTTTCAAAAATTGCTGGCACATTGAGTGCAGCACTTTCACAGCATCATTGTATAGCATTTGAAATAGCTTAACTGGAATTCCATCACCTCCACTAGCTTTGTTCATAGTGATGCTTCCTAAGGCCCACTCAACTTAGTATTCCAGAATGTCTGGCTCTAGGTGGGTTATCACACCATGGTGATTATCTGGGTCATGAAGATTTTTTTTGTATAGTTCTTCTGTGTGTTCTTGACACCTCTTCTTAATATTTTTTGCTTCTGTTAGGTCCATACTGTTTTTCTCCTTTATTGTGCCCATCTTTGCATGAAATATTCCCTTGGTATCTCTAATTTTATTGAACATATCTCTTGTCTTTTCCATTTGATTGTTTTCCTCTATTTCTTTGCACTGAATTCTGAAGAAGTCTTTCTGATCTCTCCTTGCTATTTTTGGAAACTCTGCATTCAAATGGGTATATCTTTCTTTTTCTTCTTTGCCTTTCACTTCTCTTCTTTTCTCATCTGTTTGTAAGGCCTCCTAGATACCACTTTGCTTTTTTGCATTTCTTTTTCTTGGGTATTGTTATGATCGCTGGCTCCTGTACAATGTCACAAATCTCTGTCCATAGTTCTTCATCCACTCTCTGTATCAGATCTAATCCCCTGTATCTATTTGTCACTTACATTTTATAATCATCTGTATAATAGTCAAGTTTTTGTTAAAAATTAGAAATGTATCGAGTAAGATGCATTGTTGTTATATGATCATTAGTACAAAGCTTAAGAAAAAGCATACCCTTCAGCAAGATGAGTTTCTTGTTCTGTAATCATTAGCTCTGGGCTTAAAGAAAATAATAAATAATATCTTATGTGACTAAGGCTATGGAAAGTACAAAAAAAAAAAAAGTAAAAAAAGTTTTTGCTTTTCTCCTCCTTGAGAATCCCAGATCCCTTTCACCTCCTTGGGGACCCCAGACTTCGTATCTACCTCCCTAAGAATTACCTCTCTCAATCTGAATTTGAAGACAAGCGGGATTTGATTACAAGACTTCTACAGGATTGGCGGAAACATAGATTCCACTATTGGAGGGCACGAACAAAATTTTGAATGCACCAGGACTCAGGGGAAAGGAGAAGTGACCCCAAGGAAGACTGAAGAAGACTTATCTGTTAGCGTTGGAGGGTCTCCTGTGGAGGCGTGGGTCTGCAGTGGCTTGCTGCTGGGACAGGGACAGTGGCAGCGTCAGTCCTGGAGCACTCCACCTCGGTGTAAGCCACCTTGGAGTAAACCCTACCACCGAGCCTGTATATTCCAGTGCTGGGCACCTCCAGCCAAACAGCTAATGGGGAGGGGACACAGCCTCACCATCTGCAAACGATAGGATTAAAGTTTTACTCAGCATAGCCCTGTCCGCCAGAGCAAGACCCAGTTTTCCCCACTTCCAGTACCTCCCATAATCTTGTCTGAGGAGTCCTGACAAATAACTGGGAAAAGAAGATAAGTGACAGGCAAAGGAGAAAGGGAAAGATATACCCAGCTGAATGCAGAGTACCAAAGAATAGCAAGGAGATATAAGAAAGCCCTCTAAATTAAACAATGCAAAGAAATAGAAGAAAACAATGGAATGGGAAAGACTATAGATGTCTTTAAGAAAATTAGAGATACCAAGGGGATATTTGATGCAAAGATGAGCACAATGTAGGACAGGAATGGCAAGGATCGAACAGAAGCAGGAGAGATTAAGAAGAGGTGGCAAGAATACACAGCACTTTTGAAAAAAGTCTGAGTGACCCAGGTTACCATGATGGTGTGGTCACTCACCTAGAGCCAGGCTTCCTGGAATATGACGTTAAGTGGGTCTTAGGATGCACTTGTATGAAAAAAGCTAGCAATGAAAATCCATCTGAATTATTTCAAATCCTAAAGGATGATGCTGTAAAAACGCTGTGCTCAAAATGCCATCAAATTTTGAAAACTCAGCAGTGGCCACAGGACCAGAAAATGTCAGTGTTCATTTCAACCCCAAAGAAGGGCAATGTCAGCGAATGTTCAAACTAGCACACAATTGTGGTCATTTCTCATGCTAGCAAGGTAATGCTCAAAATCCTTCAAGCAAGGCTTCAACAGTAGATGGACTCTGAACTTCCAGATGTTCAAGCTGGATTTAGAAAAGGCAGAGGAACCAGAGATCAAATTGACAATATCTGCCAGATTATAGAGAAAGCAAGGAAATTCCAAATAAAAATCTACTCTGCTTCATTGACTACCCTAAAGTCTTTGACTGTGTGGATCACAGCAAACTGGAAAATTCTTAAAGAGATGGGAATACCAGGCCACCTTACCTGCCTCCTAAAAAAGCTGTATGCTGGTCAAGAAGCAGCAATTAGAACCAGACAGAGAACAACTGACTGGCTCCAAATTGAGAAAGGTGTATGTCAAGGCTATATATTGTCATTCTGCTTATTTAACTTCCATGCAGAGTATATCACATGAAATGCCAGGCTGGATGAAGCACAAACTGGAATCAAGATTGCCAGGAGAAGTATCAGGTATGCAGATGCTAGCACTCTAATCTCCTGGCTCGAGGCAGTTCATGGGTTGACAAAGAGTCAAAGTTAGATACTGAACACCACCAACAATCCCTCCCCTCAGGAAACTTGCACAAGTCTCTTAGCCTGATCCACCATAGGACAGACAGATGAAACAACAACTATAATCCCTCGACTTCCAGAACAAAAGCCACATCACAGAAAATTAATCAAAATTAAAAAGCAGAGGGTTTTGTTCCAGATGAAGGGACAAGATAAAATCCCACAAAACCCACTAAATGAAGTGGAGATAGGCAAACTTCCAGGAAAAGAATTCAGAACAATGATAGTGAATATGATTCAAGATTTTGGAAAAATAATGGAGAAAATGCAAGAAATGTTTATCAAGGCCTAGAACTGGGGAACAAACTAACAGAGATGAACAATACACTAGAAGGAATCGATACCTGAGGCAGAAGAGTGGATAAATGACCTGGAGGACAAAATGGTGGAAATCATTGCTGGATAAGAGAATACAGAAAAAAGAATGGAAAAAAAAAAAAAAAGACAGCCTAAGAGACCACTGGGGCAACATTAAAGGTACCAATATTCATCCTATATGGTTCCCAGAAGAAGAAGAGAGAGGAGCTGAGAAAATATTTGAAGAGATAATAGATAAAAATTTCCATAACATTGGAAAGGAAATAATCAACCGAGTCCAGGAAGCACAGAGTACAAGGCAAGATAAACTCAAGGAGGAACTCAGAGACACATAATAATCAAACTGACAAAGACTGAGACTGGGGAGAACAAGATGGCTGAGGAGTAGGTGGACGTGGAGTACATCTCTCTCCATGGATACAGCAGGAACACACCTTCAGACACAGAAGTGCATGCAGAACACCAGCTGAGAGTGGACAGGAGTACCTGACCAGAGGAAAAGAATATATAGACCCGTGCAAAACTCGGTAGGACAAAGGAAATAGGGGGTAAAATAGGAGTGTTAGTAGGACTGGATCTGCCCTTGGCAGGTGGGAGAACTGAAGCAGAGGTCCAATCCCTGCTTTGGGGGCAACTGTCTGAGTCAGAGGAGAAACATTTAGGGTGAGACTAAAACAGCTGATCTGTGGCAGCCTAAATGGAATGAGAATCAGACAGTCCCTGCCGCAGCCATACATATGCCGGGCAGGAACACAGGTCCCCTGGAAGGCGCAGCAGCTGGGAGCTGGAGTTTGGGGATTGTGGAGCAATCCCAGGGTGAGGGCTGCTGTTGACTGTATAGAAATGAATCCTGGGGATGTGAGGGAGGAGACTGTGGTGGGAGATGCCTGTGGAGGAAAGTGGGGCAGCCGTGGAAGAAGGGTGATACTGCTGAGTCAAGCATAGGGGGTGGAGCCCTCACCATCGCCTCTCTCCCCCAACACACCAGCATCCCCAGCTGAACAATAGAGAGACTGGCCCATCAAGCACCCAGCCTACACTGAACTCCATAATAGTGCCCCACCCAGGCTGCCCCTTTAAGTGCCTGATGCGCTGAGCAACAGAGAAGACCCCAGGCAAGGGAGCCCTGTAAGTGCCTGAATGGGTGGAGCTATGGAGAAAGACTGGCCAAAGAGGCCTTCTGATTACCAGCAACAAGAGGCTTGAAAAAAGACTCTGAGAGGGACATAACTCCGGGGGTGGAGGCAGTCTGTGCCCCTGAACACTTGTAACTGCCAGGGTCCCTGCAAGCCAAGCAGCTGTGCAACATTCATGCTCAACTCTCACTGGGGCAGAGCTGCTACAGGCAAAAAAATCTTGCATTTTTGTGCATAACGTCACTTCGGTCGTGTCTGACTCTGCGACCCTGTAGACTGTGGCCTGCCAGGCTTCTCTGTCAGGGGGGCTCTTTAGGCAAGAATAGTGGAGCGTGTTGGCCAATACTGGCTGTCATACCCTTCTAGAGCACTATATTTCCTGCTGCCCTAGCTGCCAACTCCCCTGAGTACCTGGTGCTGCCAGAACCCCTGAAATCCAAGCAGCTGCAACTCTTCCACACCTGGCTCTCATTGGAGCAAGCCCAAGTTCTCCAGGACAGCCTCAGGAGCAAACCCCAGTGGACGACCCACATGCAGAGGTGGAAATAAAACCACAATTGGAACCCAGGGGCAGTGGGACTAAGAAAAAAATACCCAAAGCCTTCCCCCCAGCTGTACAAAGTGCAGATTAAATCCACACAGTCAACTAGGCAGATTCTTTGTCTATGGAATAAACAAAAGGTCATTGGAAGCTCCCATAAAAGAAAATGCAGTAGTTCTGATAGCTGTGGATGTTGGAGGCAAGAACACAGAGTAGTAGGATCAAATTAGAATTTGAACTGCCCCCACAATAGGTCCAGAGATCAGCACAGTGTTGGAGGGCATCCTAAGGAGGTGAGGTGGACTGTGACTCCAAGTGAGGGAAAGGATTATGACAGCAGTGACTCCAGAAAAGCATTTATTATTCTTATGTTTTGACTTGTTCTGTAGATTCTTATGGATTTTCTTTCTTTCTCCCCCTCCTCCTCACTTTTCCTCGTCTGTTGTAGTTGTCGATTTTATTGGCAACTATAAAATCTAATTAGGCTTTTGAGCTTTTTCATTTCCTTTTTACCCCCTCAGTCACATTTTGTAATTGTTGTTATAAACCTCTGCCTCTACATTGGGCTTTTGCAATTCTGGGAATTTTTCCTTTTTTGTTGTTTCTTTTTTTAATTTTAATTTTTTAAACCTATTATAGTCTTTTCTATGTTTATTCCTTTGTTTGCTTTTCCTATTGCTCTTTTACCCTTGCAGTTAATCTTTAATGTATATAAATCTTCTTTATCTACCTCTATTTAATTTGCATATCTATTTTTCTTTCCTTTCCTCTCAATATAGTTGCTGGCAACTGGCAACTTGCTTTAGTTTTGTTTTCCACTTTGTGCTTTAGTTAGTTTTGTTCTTAACTGGTAAATATAATTTTTGATTTCCTTTGTTTGCCTGGTCAATCTATTGTACTTTATTTCTGTTGGACTGTGTTGACTTAGCTCATTGGTGTATATGTATATGTGTACATTCCATTAATTTAAATATTATTTGCCTGATTTTATAACTGCCATTTGTCTGGGGTTCATCGTTCATTTCTCACTTTTAGATATTTCTTTTCATTTCACTTAATGCCATAATAAACCACTTGTGGAATCTTTATTTCTGACCAGATATCAAGCCCCAAGCCTTTGGAGTGGCAGCACTGACTCCAAGGCCCTAGACTACCAGAGAACTAACCCTAGGGAGTATCAAGTTGTGAGAACTCACACAAAGGAAACCACTTGAATACAAGACCCAGCATCATCCAAACACCAGTAGCACCTTGTGCAGGACGTCTCATCTAAACAACAAACAAAACAAAAATGCAGACCCAATCATCAGCAGACAGGATTGCCACCTCACTCAGCCTTGTTAATCAGAGGAAAAACAAACAACAAACAAACAAATGAAAATTCAGCATGAATCTCACCCTATACGAAGCTTACACAAACCACTAGACCAATCTTAGCAGGGCAGGAACCAAAAGGAAGAAAAAATTCAACCCTGAAGCCTGGGAAAAGGAGAAGCAATAAGTTAAAATAATAACTCAGACACAATAAGTTAAAAAAAAATAATGAAAAGGCAGAGAAATACTACAGAAATGAAAGAACAAACTAGAAACACAGAAGTCCAAATAAACGAAGAGAAAATAGGCAAACTTCCTGAAAAAGCATTCAGATTAATGATAGTAAAGATGATCAAAAACCTTGAAAACAAAATGGAGAAAAAGTAAGACTCAATTAACAAAGACCTCTAAGAATTAAAGAATAAGCATACAGACAAACAACACAATTACTGAAACTAAAAATACTCTAGAAGGAATCAATAGCAAAATATCTAAAGCAGAAGAACAAATCAGTGAGCTGGGAGATAAAATGGTAGAAATAATTTCTGAAGAGCAGAATAAAGTAAAAAGAATGAAAAGAACTGAGGGTAGTCTCACAGACCTCTGGGACAATATCAAACACACCAATATTTAAATTATAGGGGTTCCATAAGAAGAAGACAAAAAGAAAGGGTATGAGAAAATTTTTGAAGAGATTATAGTTGAAAACTTCCCCAACATGGAAAAGGAAATAGTCTATCAAGTTCAAGAGGCACAAAGAGTCCCATACAGGATAAGCCCAAGGAGAAACATGCCAAGAAACATACTAATCCAACTAACAAAGACTAAATACAAAGGAAGAATATTAAAAGCATCAAGGGAAAAGGAACAAGTAACATACAAGGGAAACCTCATACCCTTAATAGCTGATCTTTCAGCAGAAATTCTGCAGGCCAGAATGGAATGGCAAGATATATCTGAAGTACTGAAAGGGAAAAATCTATAATCCAAGATTACTGCACTCAGCAAAGATCTCTTTCAAAATTGATGGAGAAATAAAAAGCTTTCCAGACAAGCAAAAGTTAAGAGAAATCAGTACCACCAAACTAGATTTACAACAAATGTTAAAGGCACTCATATAGTAAAGAAATACAAGAGAATAAAAAGGATCTACAAAATCAAACCCACACAATTAAGAAAATGACAATAGGAACATATATATCAATAATTACTTTAAATGTAAATGGACTAAATGTGCAAACCAAAAGACACAGACTGGCAGAATGGATACAAAAGCAAGACCCATATATATGCTGTCTGCAAGAAACTCACTTCAGACCTAAAGACATGTGTAGACTGAAAGTGAGAGGATGGAAAAATATATTCCATGCAAATAGGAAGCAAAAGAAAGCTGGTGTAGCAATCCTCATATCAGACAAAAGAGGCCTTAAAATAAAGAATATTACAAGAGATGAGGAAGGACAGTACAGAATAATCAAGGGATCAATTCAAGGGTAAGACATAACCATTGTAAATGTCTATGCACCCTATATAAGAACACCTCAATACACAAGAAACACTAACAGACATAAAAGGAGAAATTGACAGTAACACAATAGTACTAGGAGACTTTAACACCCCACTCACACAACGGACAGATCATCAAAACAGAAAATTTATAAGAAACACAAGCCTTAAATGATACATTAGATGAGATGGATCTCATTGATATCTTTAGGACATTCCATCCAAATGCAGAAGAATTCACCTTCTTCTCAAGTGCACATGAAACATTCTCTAAGATAGACCACATCTTGGGTCACAAATCAAACCTTAGTAAATTTAAGAAAATTGAAATCATATCAAGCATCTTCTCTGACCACAATGCTATGAGGCTAGATATCAACTACATGAAAAAAAAACTGTAAGAAGCACAGACACATGGAGATTAAACAACAAGTTTCTAAATAACCAAGAGGTTACTGAAGAAATCAAAAGGGAAATAAAAAAAATTTCTAGAAACAAACGATAATGAAAACAACTCAAAACGTATGGGATGCAGCAAAAGCAGTTCTCAGAGTGAAGTTTATATCAATGCAATCCTACCTCAAGAAACAAGAAAAACACTGAATAGAAAACTTAACTTTACACCTAAAACAACTGGAAAAAGAACAAACCCCCCCCCCCAAATTAGCAGAAAGAAAGAAATCTCAAAGATCTGAACAAAAATAAATGAAAAAGAAATGAAAGAAACAATAGTAAAGATTAATAAAACCAAAAGCTGTTTCCTTGAGTAGATAAATAAAACTGACAAACCTTTAGCTAGACTCATCAAGAAAAAAAGAGACAAGAATCGGATCAACAAAATTTTAAATGAAAAAGGAGAAGTTACAACAGACAATGCAGAAATACAAAGGATTATAAGAGACTATTATGAACAATTATATGGCAATAAAATGGATAACCTAGAAGAAACGGACAGATTCTTAGAAAAGGTCAATCTTCCAAGACTGAAGCAGGAAGAAATAGAAATTATGAACAATGCAGTTACAAGCACTGAAATTGTAGCTGTGATCAAAGATCTCCCAAGTAACAAAAGACCAGGACCAGATGGATTCACAGGAGAATTCTATCAAACATTTAGAGAAGAGCTAATGCCTATCCTTGTAAAAGTCTTTCAAAAAATTGCAAAGGAAGAAACACTTCCAAACTTATTCTTCGAGGCCACCATCACCCTGATACCAAAGCCAGACAAAGACAACACACACACACACAAAAACTACAGGCCAATGTCAATGATGAACATAGATGCAAAAATCCTCAACAAAATTTTATCAAACAGAATTCATCAACATCTCAAAAAGCTCATACACCATGATCAAGTTGGATTTATTCCAGAAATGCCAGGATACTTCAATATACACAAATCAATCAATGAGATACATCATATTAAATTGAAAGATAAAAAAAATCATATGATAATCTCAGTAGATGCAGAAAAACCCTTTGACAAATTCAGTACTCATTTATGAGTAAATCTCTTCAACAAATGGGCATAGAAGGAACCTACCTCAATATAGTAAAGGCCACATATGATAAGCCTACAGCAAACATTATTCTCAATGGTGAAAACCTGAAAGCATTTCCCCTAAGATCAGGAACAAGGCAAGGGTGTGCACTTTCACCACTAATATTCAACATATTTCTGGAAAGTCCTAGCTACAGCAATCAGGGAAGACATAAAAATAAAAAGAACCCAGATCTGAAAAGAAGAAGAAAGCTCTCACCGTTTGCAGATGACATGATACTGTACACAGAAAACCCTAAAAATAGTATCAGAAAATTACTAGAGCTAATCAGTGAATTCAGCAAAATTACAGGATACAAAATCAATACACAGAAATCACTTGCATTTCTATATACCAACCACGAAAAATCGAAAGAGAAATTAAGGAATCAATCCCATTCACCATTTTAATAAAAAAATTACATATCTAGAAATAAACTTACCCAAGGAGACAAAAGAACTGTACACAGAAAATCATAAGACACTGATGAAAGAAATCAAAGATGACATAAGCAGATGGAGAGATGGAACCCATGTTCCTGAGTAGGAAGAATCAATGTTGTGAAAATGACTATACTACCAAATGCAATCTACTGTTTCAACATGATCCTTATCAAATCACCAGTGGCATTTTTCACAGAACTAGAACAAAAAATTTCACAATTCATTTGGAAATACAAAAGACCCTGAATAGCCAAAGCAGTCTTGAGAAAAAAACAATGGAGCTGGGGGAAGCAGCCTTCCTGACTTCAGGTTATACTACAAAGCTACAGTCATCAAGACAGTATGGTACTGGTACAAAAACAGAAATATAAACAAATGGAACAAGATAGAAATCCCAGAAATAAACCCATGCACCTATGGGTATCTTATTTTTGACAAAAGAGGGAAGAATATACAATGGGGCAAAGACACCCTCTTCAGTAAATGGTGCTGGGAAAACTAGACAGCTATGTGTAAAAGAATGAAATTAGAACACCTCCTAACACCATACACAAAGATAAACTCAAAATGGATTAAAGACCTGAAAGTAAGACCAAAAACTATAAAACTCTTAAGGAAAACATAGTCAGAACACCTGATGACATAAATCAAAGCAAGATCCTCTATGACCCATCTCCTAGAGTAACGGAAATAAAACAAAAGTAAACAGATGGGGCATGATTAAACTTAAAAGCTTTTGCACAGCAAAGGAAACTATACAAGGTGAAAAGTCAGAATGGGAGAAAACAATAGCAAATGAAACAACTGACAAAGGATTAATTTCCAAAATATCCAAGCAGCTCATACAACTCAATATCAAAAAAACAAACAACCCAATTAAAAAGTGGGAAAAAGACCTAAACAGATTTCTCCCTAGAAGACATACAAATGGCTAAAAATCACATGAAAAGATGCTCAATATCACTCATTATTAGAGAAAGCAAATCAAAACCACAGTGAGATATCACCTCACACCAGTCAGAATGGCCATCATCAAAATTCTATAATAAATGCTGAAGAGGGTGTGGAGAAAAGGGAATGCTCTTACACTGTTGGTGGGAATATATATTGATACAGCCACTATGGAAGATGGTATGGAGATTCCTTTAAAAACTAGGAATAACACCACGATATGACCCAGCAATCTCAGTCCTACGTATATACTCTGAGGAAACCAAAATTAAAAAAGACAAGTATCCCATTGTTCACTCTAGCACTATTTACAATAGCTAGAATATGGAAGCAACCTAGATGTCCACTAACAGATGAATGGATAAAGAAGTTGTAGTACATACACACAGTGGAATATTACTCAGCCATAAAATATGCATTTGAGTCAGTTCTAATGAGGTGGATGAACCTAGAACCTATTATACAGTGAAGTGAGTCAGAAAGAGAAAGATAAATATCATGTTCTAATGCACATATATGGAATCTAGAAAAATGGTATTGAAGAATTTATTTAAAAGGCAGCAATGGAGAAACAGACATAGAGAATAGAGTTATGGACATGGGGAGAGGGGAGAAGAGGGTGAGATGTATGGAAAGAATAACATGGGAACTTACATTACCATATGTAAAATAGATAGCCAACGGGAATTTGCAGTATGGCTCAGGAAACTCAAACAGGGGCTCTGTATCAACCTAGATGGTGGGATGGGGAGGGAGATGGGAAGGAGGGTCAAAAGGGAGGGGATATATGTATACCTATGGCTGATTCATGTTGAGGTTTGACAGAAAACAACAAAATTCTGTAAAGCAATTATCCTTCAATACAAAAATATATTGAAAAGAGAAAAACTGACAAAGATTAATAACAAAGGTAATTTTCAGGCAGCTTTTTCATTGGTTTCTACTTTAAGAATTTGAATACACTGAACTTACCAAAACTGGAAGTGATTGTACTTGCAATGCACTTTTCTATGCCCCTTCAGTTTCAAGTCTAAACTTAGCTCTTGGTAGAGTTACTAATCAGCTGGTTGGCTGACTTTCTTTCATTTTTTTTTTTTTTTTGCATGAAAAGTGACTTGGTGATTGGGATATCTGGGGCATTTCTTTCCCCAGGATATTTGAACTAATTGAAAGTGGATGTCTTTTATTCTCTATTGTTGTGAGTATGCAATTCAGCAGGATGTAGAGACCTTTAAAACGAATTAGGAATTTTAATTACAGTCCTCTGGGCCCCTTGTGGTCAGTGGGCTTGTGAACAGAAAGGTCACTACAGGCATTATGGCTTCCTTGCCAGTTTATAATGATTCATTTTTAATTTATGGAACATGTTCCTGCAAACTCTTTAATTATTCACACACTGCAGGGCAGGGTTGGACGGGGGGTTAATGAAAAAATGAATGGTTTTTTTTGACAAGCTATGACTGAACTTTTCTAGAATACCAAGGCAATTTAGTAACAGATTCAGAGTTCAGTTATGCTAAATTCCTTAACAAAAAATAGCTTTACACTAGTTTAACTTGAAGGAAATACAATTCCCCAAATCTTAACAATGATTATATTGGATACAGGAATTTACTGTATTTAAACAAGCTTATAAGTGTGATTTTTTTGCTTCTTCTGTTTGCAAAATCATGATATGGCAAAATTTATACCTCTTTCCTATCTTTTCCTAAAAAGGGTAGTTTTAATTGGATATCATATACCACAAATTATGGAAATATACTGTTTTTCTGTAATGGCTACTTTGTAAATATTTACTTAAAATTAAAGTATTGCTATGAAAAGTGCAGATGACTTTTGATTCTATTTTATAGCCAAACTTTTTTGTTTACAAATAAGGAAATTAAGGACAAAGGGTTAAGAGACTCATGTTCAAAAGTTCACAGCTAGTTGGCAGCAGAATTAGGATTATAACTGAGATCACAAGACCCCATCCTGTGTGCTTTCCACTTTACCATTATTGTTATTCAGTCACTCAGTAGTGTCCAACTCTTTGCGACCCCAGGGACTGCAGGACTCCAGGCTTTCCTGTTTTTCACCATTTCTTGGAGCTTGATCAAGCTCGTGTTCATTGGGTCAGTGATGCCATCCAACCATCTCATCCTGTTGTCCCCTTCTGCTTCCACCTTCAATCTTGCCCAGCATCAGGGTCTTTTCCAATGAGTCAGCTCTTTGCATCAGGTAGCCAAAGTATTGTAGCTTCAGCATCAGCCCCTTCAATGAGTATTCAGGATTGGTCTCCTTTAGGATTGACTGGTTTGATTTTTGCAGTCCAAGTGACTTTCAAGAGTATTCTCCAGCACCACAGTTCAAAAGCATCAGTTCTTCAGCACTCAGTTTTCTTTATGGTCCAACTCTCACATCCATACATGAGCACTGGAAAAACCATAGCTTTGACTAAAGTGACATTTGTTGGCAATGTAATGTCTCTGCTTTTTAACACACTGTCTAGTTTTGTTAGCTTCTCTTCAAAGGAGCAAGAGTCTTTTAATTTCATAGCTGCAGTCATCATCTGCAGTGATTTGTGAGAGCAAGAAAGTGTCTCTCATTTTCTCCTTTGTTTCCTCATCTGTTTGCCATAAAGTGATGAGACTGGATGCCATGATCTTCGTTTTTGGAATGTTGAGTTTTAAGGCAGCTTTTTCACTCTTCTCTTTCACTTTCATCAAGAGGCTCTTTAGTTCCTCATCCCTTTCCGCCATAAGGGTGGTGTCATCTGCATATGAGGTTATTGATATTTCCCCTGGCAGTCTTGGCTCCAGCTTGTGCTTCATCAAGCCTGGCATTTTGCATTATGTACTCTGCATAGAAGTTAAATAAGCAGGGTGACAATATACAGCCTCCCAATTTGGAACGAGTCCATTGTTCCACTTCTAGTTCTAACTGTTGCTTCTTGACCTGCATACAGGTTTCACAGGAGGCAAATAAGGTGGTCTGGTATTCCCAACTCTTTAAGAATTTTCCACAGTTTGTTGTGATCCACACAGTTAAAGGCTTTAGGGTAGTCAGTGAAGCAGAAGTAGATGTTCTGGAACTGTCTTGCTTTTTCTATGATCCAATGAATGTTGGCAATTTGGTCTCTGGTTCCTCTTTCTTTCTAAATCCATCTTTCACATCTGGATGTTCTCAGTTCACAGACTGTTGAAGCCTAGCTTTGAGAATTTTGAGCACTCTTCCATAATGCAGATTAAATTTAAAAAATTCCACAGTATAATATGGTTGCAGTTCTATTACTCTATCAGTATTGGTGAAATATATGGGTGGAGTTTAGATTTTATTTATTTTTAAAATTAAAACTCTAAATGGGCACTTTTCACCAATCTTTTGATAAAGTATCCAGAGCCCATTGATTGGGCTACTCAAGGTTTTTCTTACACATCACAGTACAGCATTTACTCTTTCCTTAGTCAATTTCTTTAGGTTAGAGAACTTACATTTGCAAAGTAATCTGAATCCAGATTTCATTGGTCTCCTTCCCCATTCTTTTAAGTTGTTAGCCCCACATTTTTAGGCAAATTCTCTCTCCCTCTCTCCTTCTTTCTGTCAATTTACTGGACTTTATGGAATTCTTTTAAAACTGTCAACTTGGTTCTTAGAAACAGCAGCTCTCTTTGTTCCCTTGCTCCTATTTCATCTATTTACATACTAGTCAATTAAGTTACAAAATAACAATGATAAGTGCAACCAGCATGCACAGGCTTGGGCACCTCTAAATGGATCCTTGTGAACATTACCTAATTGTTGGCAGCGTTAATGGTGAAGTGTCCTGGAGAGCGTCATGCTGACTGTGACTGTTCAGTGTGTGCAAGAATCAGGGTGTTGAGAGGGCAAGGGAATGGAGAATCCATCAGTTTTACGAAACATGATAACTCTAGTGCTAGGTACTCAGGTGTGTCTGATTCTTTGCCACCCCATGGACTGAAGGCTGCCAGGCTCCTCTGTCCATGGAATTCTCTGGTGTCTAAGTAATGATTAAATGGCTTCTTTGGGGATTTCCCTGATGGTCCAGTGGTTAAGAATCCACCTTCCAATGGAGGGGACACAGGTATGATCACTAGTAGGGAAGCAGATCTCATGCTCTGTGAGGCAACTAAGACTGTGCGCCACAGCTGGAGAAGCCCACAGGCTGCAGTGAAGATCAGCAGAGTCAAAAGAATTGCATCTTTAATTGATTTACACTATAGATATTTCCCACATTAAATGTTTTCTCAAAGTGCACATTTTTAATAATTTTGCAGGATTTCATACTATGAATTCCCTAAAATTGCTTGTGTGCCTGTGAGCGTGCTCAGTCTTGTCCAACTCTTTGAGACCCCATGGACTTGCTAGGGACCTCTGTCCATGAGATTTCCCAGGCAAAAATACTGGAGTGGTTTTCCATTTCCTTCTCCAGGGGGTCTTCCCAACACAAGATTGAACCCATGTCTCTGAGGCTTCCCAGAGCCTCAGAGGCTTTCCCAGTGGCTTTGAGCCACTGGAGAAGCCTTAATATTGCTTACCTAATTGCATGTTATTGTATGTTTAATTATCCTTAAACTTTTTCTTCACTTTTAAGGAGAAGTAGTATACTAGAATAAGTAAAAAAATGAACTTTATAGTCAGTATTTGCTAATCATAGAATATGACACAATGAGTAAGTGCCTAAAATTGTTAGTATCATATATCTGGCAGTGCAAATCCTTGTTCTTATGTTTTAAAGCAATTTTTGTGGCTGTCTATGTGTATGCATGTATATATATGTATATATACATATGTGTATGTATACATATGTATAGGTATATGTGTATACATATGTGTATATATACATATGTGTATGCATGTATATATATGTATATATACATATATATACACACCTTTTGGGTAGTGGTTGGATTTGTATTATTCTTATAAGTGAATTTGACAGGAAATAATGTTGAGTCTTGTCATCAAGAAATATATGTTATCTTTTCATCTATTTAGGTTTTGTTTTAGATCTCTTCATTGAGTTCTGTAGTTTCTTTGATATGGTGATGTATATTTCTTTTCAAGTTTATTCTGGGTGTTAGTATTTTGTGATTATTGTAAAGAAACATATTCTTTATTGTTACATTCTAATTTGCTAAATTGTAAGCTTTTGAACTCTATTCTTAGTTTCTAAGAGCTTCTTATTTGCTGAGTTTTTTAAAAGGCCTGTTTAATGCAATTGGTCATTTTAATTGAACATGAACTAATGAAACAGTCTAAAAGCAGAAGAAAGAAATATCCAAATCAGGTAAGTTTAATAAAGACACTCCTGCCTATATTGAGTCAGTTTTCCCAGTTGATTAAAACTTATGTACATTTTCATAACCTCATAAGCTCTTAGCCACTTTGTACCTGATAGACTAAAAAAAAAATCTGGGATCTGATGGAGTTATGTTCACAGCTGCTGTCCTGTGCTAACAAGATGAGATAGCAGCTGAGCAACACACATCTGAGCTGCAATGTTCTGGTCCTAGAACAACCTTCAGAGCATAGAATAACTTCTGCTTCATATCTACCTTTCAAATCTCTTCGTAAATGTCTCTTGAAGACCATCCTGACCTTAAGTTATGTAAAATAAAGAATTTTTGAAATCATGGTTCCAACTTAGCTAAGTTGACACACTACAGAGTCACAACACCTTCCAATCCTGAGTCAAAATGTCTTATTAAAAGGAATTCTAGGCAGCGGTCCTAAGATGGCAGAGGAATAGGATGGGGAGACCACTTCCTCCCCAACAAATTCATTGAGAGAACATTTGAATGCTGAGCAAATTCCACAAAACAACTTCTGAATGATGGCAGAGGACATCAGGCACCCAGAGAGGCAGCCCATTGTCTTCAAAAGGAGGTAGGAAAAAATATAAAAGATAAAAAGAGAGACAAAAGAGGTAGGGATGGACATCCATCCCGAGAAGGAAGTCTTAAAAAAGAGAGAAGTTTCCAAACATCAGAAAACATTGTCACTGGCAAGTTTGTGGCAAGCCTTGGAACCTCAGAGGGCAACATAACCAGGAGGAAAAATAAATAAATAATTAAACCCCACAGATTATGTGCCTAATGGCAACTCCCAGCGGAGAAGCAATGCAGATTCTTGCATCCACCACTAACAAGCAGGGACTGGACAGGGAGGCGCGGGCTGCATTGCTTAGGGTAAGGACCAGGCAAGAATGCCCCAAGGGCGATCTGCGGGAATTAACTAGAGACAGCAACCCAGACTGTTGGATAGCTATCCCGTGAAAAGCCCTAACCTTAGACACCATCAGGCCTGCTCACAGAACAAAAGACTGAGCAGAGCTAGCTGGCTCTGGAATGGTCCATTCCCTCCCCTCCTCCCCCCCGACAGGCAGGCGAGGGCAGCCAGAGCCGGAAGGAGGCAATCGTGACCCCAGAGAGGCATCATCTACCAAACTGCAAGCCAGCTTTGTTGGGATTCTGGACGGGTGACATTTGCCAGGAGGGTCACAGACAGAGATCAGCTCCCCAGAAGAGACACAGGGCACAGCTGAGAAGGCGCGACAGTTGTACACCCAGAAAACCGAGCGGCAGGGATGGGGGAGGCGATAAGTCACAGTCCCCAAGGAGGGGCGACTGCGCTGGCCTAGCACCAGGTCACCTGGAGCTGCTTGGACCTGGGAAGGGCACAAAGCGCAGACTCAACCAAGTCAGCGCCTTTGTGGTACCCCAGAACCTGAACCTGAGCGACTTAGATCTGGGAAGTGCATGCAACCCAGGGCCCGCTTTAGACAGTTCCCAGAAGAGCAATATAGAGTCTGAATAGTGTAGACTGGAAATGACACACGCCATGAGCGGGGGCAAACCCAGTGTGGCTGAGACACTTCGAGCACTTCCCACAAACGCCAGTGATATTTATTTGTAGTGTTCCTCCCTCCTCACAGCACGACTGAACAAGTAAGCCTAAAAAAGTGACCACCACCGTCCCCTTGTGTCAGGGCAGAAATTAGACCCTGAAGAGGCCAGCAAACAGAAGAAGCTAAAATAAACAGAGGGAAGGGCTTTGGAAGTGACAGGTGCAATAGATTAAAACCCTGCAGTTAGCACTGACTACATAGGAAGGGGCCTATAGATCTTGAGAAGTATAAGGTGGATCAAGGAACTATCTGAAAATGAGCTGACCCCACACTGTCCACAACACCACCAGAGAAAGTCCTAGATATATTTTTACAATTATCATTTTTTTTATTTTTAAAACTTTTTTTTATTTTAAGTCTTCTATTACTCCTTTAATTTTCATTTTTATAACTTACTATTAGTTTGGGGAAAAAAGACCCTATTTTTAAAGCAAACTTCATATATATATATATATTTTATAATTTTTGTGACTTTGTTTTTTTCTTTAATATTGTATTTTTGAGAATCTAACCTCTCCTCTAGATTTTTAATGCTTGCTTTTTGGTATTTGTTATCAATTTTGTACCTTTAAGAACCCAATCTTCAGTACCCATTTTTACTTAGGAGCGAGACTACTGGCTGGATTGCTTTCTCCCCCCTTTGGACTCTCCTTTTTCTCCACCAGATCGCCTCTATATCTTCCCTCTCACTTCACTTCTCTACCCAATTCTGTGAATCTCTTTGTGTGTTCCAGGCTGTGGAGAACACTTAGGGAACTGATTACTGGCTAGATCAGTCTCCTTATGATTCACGCTTTTATCCTCCTGGCCACCTCTGTCTCCTTCCTCCCTCTTCTCTTCTCTGTGTAATTCCATGAACATCTCTGAGGGATCCAGACTGTGGAGAGCACATAGGGAAGTGATTAGTGGCTAGCTTGTTCTCCCCCCTTTTGATTCCCCCTCTTCTCCTCCTGGTCACCTCTATTTCTCTCCTCCTTCTTCTCCTCTCCATGTAACTCTGTGTACCTCTCCAGGTGTCCCTCACTGTGGAGAAATGTTTCATCATTAACCTAGATGTTTTATCATCAGTGCTTTACAGATGGAGAAGTCTTGAGGCTACTGTAAGAATAAGACTGAAAACCAGCGGCAGAAGGCATAAGTCCAAATCCTGAGAACACCAGAGAACTCCAAAGAAAATTAATCAATAGGAGCTCATCAAACACCTTCACACCTACATTGAAACCAAGCGCCACCAAAGGACCAACACGTTCCAGAGAAAGACATACCATGAAAATTCTCCAGCAACACAGAAACATAGCTCTGTGCTTCTGTATTGTCTGAGCTTCAATATACAACTGCCCAAAGTCACACCAAACCCAATGACATCTCAAAACTCATTACCAGTCACTTCATTGCACTCCAGAGAGAAGAAATACAGCTCCACCCACCAGAACACTGACACAAGCTTCCCTAAGCAGGAAACCATGACAAGCAACATGTCCAACCACACCCACAGTGAGGAACCGCTGCAATAAAGAGGAACCACAAGCTATCAGAATACTAAATGGCTACCCAAACCACAGCAATGTAACCAAGATGAAAAGGCAGAGAAATACCCAGTAGGTAAAGAAACAAGATAAATGCCCACCAAACCAAATAAAAGAGGGAGAGATAGGAAATCAAAAGAATTCAGAATAATGATAGTGAAAATGATCCAAAATCTTGAAAACAAAATGCAGTTACAGATAAATAGCCTGGAGAAAAGGATCAAGAAGATGCAAGAAATGTTTAACAAAAACCTAGAAGAAATTAAAAAAGAGTCAATAAATAATGAATAATGCAATAAATGAGATCAAAAGCACTCTTGAGGAAACCAGGAGGTAGAAAATAGGATAAGTGAGGTAGAAGATAGAGTGGTAAGAATAAATGAAACAGAGAGGAAAAAAGAAAAAGGAATTAAAAGAAATGAGGACAACCTCAAAGACCTCTGGGACAATGTTAAACATCCCAACATTCGAATCATAGGAGTCTCAGAAGAAGAAGATAAAAAGAAAGACCATGAGAAAATATCCGAGGAGATAATAGTTGAAAACTTCCCTAAAATGGGGAAGGAAATAATCACTCAAGTCCAAGAAACCAAGAGAGTCTCAAACAGGATAAATCCAAGGAGAAACACCTCAAGACACATATTAATCAAATTAACAAAGATCAAACACAAAGAACAAATATTAAAAGTGGCAAGGGAAAAACAACAAATAACACAAAGGGGATTCCTATAAGGATGACAGCTGATCTTTCAATAGAAACTCTTCAGGCCAGAAAGGAATGGCAGGACATACTTAAAGTGATGAAGGAAAGCAACCTACAGCCCAGATTACTGTGCCCAGCAAGGATCTCATTCAAATATGAAAGAGAAATCAAAAGATTTACAGGCAAGCAAAAGCCGAGAGATTTCGGCACCACCAAACCAGCTCTCCAACAAATGCTAAAGGATCTTCTCTAGACAGGAAACAGAAAGGTGTATAAACTCGAACCCAAAACAATAAAGTAAACGGCAATGTGATCATACTTATCAATAATTACCTTTTATGTAAGTGGGTTGAATGCCCCAACCAAAAGAAAAGACTGGCTGAACGGATACAAAAAAATATCCCTCTGTATGTTGTCTACAAGAGACTCACCTGGAAGCAAGGGACACATACAGACTGAAAGTGAAGGGCTGGAAAAAGATATTCCACGCAAATAGAGACCAAAAGAAAGCAGGAGTAGCAATACTCATATCAGATAAAGTAGACTTTAAAACAAAGGCAGTGAAAAGAGATAAAGATGGACATTACATAATGATCAAAGGATCAATCCAAGAAGAAGAAATAACGATTATAAATATTTATGCACCCAACATAGGAGCTCCACAATATGTAAGACAAATGCAAACAAGTATGAAAGAGGAAATTAACAATAACACAATAATAGTGTGAGACTTTAATACCCCACTCACACCTATGGATAGACCAACTAAACAGAAAATTAACTAGGAAACACAAACTTTAAATGATAGAATAGAGTAGTTAGACCTAATTGATATCTATAGGACATTTCACCCCAAAACAATGAATTTCACCTTTTTTCAAGTGCACATGGAACCTTCTCCATGATAGATCACATCCTGGGCCATCAATCTACCCTTGGTAAATTCAAAAAAAAATTAAAATCATTCCAAGCATTTTTTCTGACCACAATGCAGTGAGATTAGATGTCAATTACAGGAGAAAAACTATTAAAAATTCCAACATATGGAGGCTGAACAACACACTTCTGAATAACCAACAAATCACAGAAGAAATCAAAATATGCATAGAAATGAATGAAAATGAAAACACAACAAACCCAAATCTATGGGACACTGTAAAAGCGGTACTAAGGGGAAGGTTCATAGCAATACAGGCTTACCTCGAGAAACAAGAAAAAAGTCAAATAAATAACCTAACTGTACACCTAAAGCAACTAGAAAAGGAAGAACTGAAGAACCCCAGGGTTAGTAGAAGGAATGAAATCTAAAAATTAGGGCAGAAATAAATGCAAAAGAAACTAAAGAGACTATAGCAAAAATCAACAAAGCCAAAAGCTGGTTCTTTGAGAAGATAAATAAAATTGACAAACCATTAGCCAGATTCATCAAGAAACAAAGGGAGAAAAAGCAAATTAACAAAATTAGAAATGAAAATGGAGAGTTCACAACAGACAACACAGAAATACAAAAGACCACAAGAGACAACTATCAGCAACTATATGCTAATAAAACGGACAACTTGGAAGAAATGGACAAATTCTTAGAAAAGTACAGCTTTCCAAAACTGGACCAGGAAGACACAGAAAATCTTGACAGACCAATCACAAGCATGGAAATTGAAACTAATCAGAAATCTTCCAAAAAACAAAAGCCCAGGACCAGACAGCTTCACAGCTGAATTCTATCAAAAATTTAGAGAAGAGCTAACACCTATCCTATGAAAATTCTTCTAGAAAATTGCAGAAGAACCTGACTTCCAAACTCATTCTATGAGACCACCATCACCCTAATTCCAAAACCTGACAAAAATGCCACAAAAAAAGAAAATGATGCACCAATATCACTGATGAACATAGATGCAAAAATCCTTAACAAAATTCTAGCAAACAGAATCCAACAACACATTAAAAAGATCATACATCATGGTCAACTGGGCTTTATCCCAGAGATGCAAGGATTCTTCAATATCTGCAAATCAATCAATGTAATACACCACATTAACAAATTGAAAAATAAAAACCATATGATTATCTCAATAGATGCAGAGAAGTCCTTTGATAAAATTCAGCATCCATTTATGATAAAAACCCTCCAGAAAGCATGAATAGAAGGAACATACCTCAACATAATAAAAGCTATAAATGACAAACACACAGCAAAAGATTATCCTCAATGATGAAAAATTGAAAGCATTTCCCCTAAAGTCAGGAATGAGACAAGGGTGCCCACTCTCACCACTGCTATTCAACAGAGTTTGGGAAGTTTTGGCCACAGCAATCAGAGCAGAAAAAGAAATAAAACATACCCAGATTGGAAAAGAAGAAGTAAAACTCTCTCTGTTTGCAGATGACATGATCCTCTACATAGAAAACCCTAAAGAATCCACCAGAAAATTACTAGAACTAACCAATGAATATAGTAAAGTTATAGGATATAAAATCAACACACAGAAATCCCTTGCATTCTTATACACTAACAATGAGAAAACAGAAAGAGAAATTAAGGAAACAATTCCATTCACCATTGCAATAAAAAGAATAAAATACTTAGGAATATATCTGCCTAAAGAAACAAAAGACCTATATATAGAGAACTATAAAACACTGATGAAAGAAATCAAAGATGACACAAATAGATGGAGAAATATACTGTGTTCATGGATTGGAAGAATAAAAATAGTGAAAAGTAGTATACTACCTAAAGCAATCTATAGATTCAATGCAATCCCTATCAAGCTACCAGAGGTCTTTTTCAGAGAACTAGAACAAATAATTTCACAATTTGTATGGAAATACAAAAAAACCTCAAATAGCCAAAGCAATCTTGAGAAAGAAGAATGGAACTGGAGGAATCAACCTGCCTAACTTCAGGCTCTACTACAAAGCCACAGTCATCAAGACAGTATGGTGCTGGCACAAAGACAGAAATATAGATCAATGGAAAAAAAATAGTAAGCCCAGAGATAAATCCATGCACTTATGGACACCTTATCTCTGACAAAGGAGGCAAGAATACACAATGGAGAAAAGACAAACTCTTTAACAAGTGGTGCTGGGAAACCTGGTCAACCACTTGTAAAAGAATGAAATTAGAACACTTTCCAACATCATACACAAAAATAAACTCACAATGGATTAAAGATCTAAATGTAAGACCAGAAATTATAAAACTCCTAGAGGAAAACATAGGCAAAACACTCTCCGACATAAACCAAAGCAGGATCCTCTATGACCCACCTCCCAGAATATTGGAAATAAAAGGGAAAATAAACAAATGGGACCTAATTAAACTTAAAAACTTTTGCACAGGAAAGGAAACTATAAACAGGGTGAAAAGGCAGCCTTCAGATGGGAGAAAATAATAGCAAAGGAAACAACTGACAAAGAATTAATCTCAGAAATATACAAGCAACTCCTACAGAGCAATTGCAGAAAAATAAACGACCCAATCAAAAAGTGGGCCAAAGAACTAAACAGACATTTCTCCAAAGAAGACATACAAATGGCTAACAAACACATGAAAAGATGTTCAACATCACTCATTATTAGAGAAATGCAAATCAAAGCCCCATTGAGGTACCATTTCACGCCAGTAGGAATGGCTGCCATCCAAAAGTCTACAAACTATAAATGCTGGAGAAGGTGTGGAGAAAAGGGAAGCCTCTTACACTGTTGGTGGGAATGCAAACTAGTCCAGCCACTATGGAGAACAGTGTGGAGATTCCTTAAAAAACTGGAAATAGAACTGCCACATGACCCAGCAATCCCACTGCTGGGCATACACACCAGAAATTGAAACCAGAATTGAAAGAGCCACGTGTATCCCAGTGTTCATTGCAGCACTGTTTATAATAGCCAGGACATGGAAGCAACCTAGAGGTCCATTGGCAGACAAATGGATATGAAAGCTGTGTGGTACATATACAGAATGGAATATTACTCAGCCATTAAAAAGAATACATTTGAATTAGTTCTAATGAGGTGAATGAAACGAGCTTACTATACAGATTGAAGTAAGCCAGAAAGAAAAACACCAATACAGTATTCTAACACATATATATGGAATTTGGAAAGATGGTAACGATAACCCTATATGCGAGATAGCAGAAGAGACACAAATGTATAGAACAATCTTTTGGACTCTATGGGAGAGGGCGAGAATGGGATGATTTAAGAGAATGGCATTGAAGCATGTATATTATCATATGTGAAATGAATCTCCAGTCCAGGTTCGATGCATGAGACAGGGTGCTCAGGGCTGGTACAGCAGGATGACCCAGAGAGATGGGGAACACATGTACACCCATGGCAGATTTATGTCAACGTATGGCAAAACCAATACAATATTGTAAAATAATTAGCCTCCAATAAAAAAAATTTAAAAAAAAAGGAATTCTAAATT
This sequence comes from Antilocapra americana, assembly GCA_007570785.1. NCBI lineage: Eukaryota > Metazoa > Chordata > Mammalia > Artiodactyla > Antilocapridae > Antilocapra > Antilocapra americana. The sequence goes on along the minus strand of ML663009.1, from coordinate 42,084,683 downwards.
TTCATAACATATACATTGAAAACAATATCTAGCACCATGGTCAGTATAATTGTATTAATATCTTGTCTTCAGGGCTGTTGTTTCCCCTACCACTCTTACATTTATTAAAAAAATTTTATCTTTTCCCTTTTTCATTTAATCAGAAATTTTATTGTTGATTTCATCAGAGATAACTAGAATAGTACAGGTTAACGACTTCCTTACTTTATCTTCATTGTCACCCACTACATCTGTGGTTTCCATTACACAACGGCTGTTCACAACCCCATGGACTGCAGCACACCAGGCCTCCCTGTCTATCACCAACTCCTGGAGTTTATTCAGACTCATGTCCATTGAGTCAGTGATGCCATCCAACCATCTCATCCTCTGTCATCCCCTTCTCCTTCCACCTTCAGTCTTTCCCAGCATTAGGGTTTTTTCAAATGAGTCAGCTCTTCTCATCAGGTGGCCAAAGTATTGGAGTTTCAGCTTCAGCATCAGTCCTTCCAGTGAATATTCAGGACTGGGAGTAATTAGTTTTCAAATTTTTCATTTAAATGAAAAAACAAATCACTGCCCAAAAGAAATTCTTGAGATGAATTTAATTAAATTCCTCTTGCCAGGCAATTCCTTTCTACTTCCTTGTAAATGACCTTAGCTTGATGGACCATCTGTTCTTTGAGTCTGTTCAGGGCCTAACTTCAACTTATTAAACTGGCCAGGTTATATTACTCTGAATCCCAGGTTTCATTTCTGCAGATGTTCCTGTCTTTGTGTCAAGTGGCCCCTGATTCTCTAAACCTTCTGCCTTAGAAGTCCTAGTGACAATCTTAGCCCTTTTCATCCATTCATATGGTCTATTTGGATGAATTTACTTCAGTTTGGGACCTTCTGTCCTATTTAAAATCTACAAGGAACAAGTCAGTCAAGTCTTAACTTCATGTAGTCTTGGCATCCAGTTATATCATTAGTATGCCCAAGGCTCCAGTTAACATAAAGTAGAATTTAAATGGGAAGAAACACAAGCATGTTATTTCATAAGGGGAAGTCCTGGGGTAGAGCAGACTCTAGGGTTACTCAGCCAGTCAGTTCCATGGTACTTTCATTCTTCTTATTTCTCCTTATCTGTTCTCTTTGACAGAAGCTTTTCTTCAGGCTAGTATGAAGCTGTTGGTAGGCATCTTTTCCAGACAAAATCATATCCCAAAGATGAATAGGAGTGTTTCTGGTTTGGTTCCCTCCAAAGAAAGAGTAAACTCTTTTCCCCAAAGCATTTCCCTTCACCTGCCCTTCCACCAGCAGATTTCCTCTGTTATTGGCCAGAACTGATTTGTGCTGCCCTCCCCACCCCACACACTAGTCATTGCAAGGAGAATGCTTTCAGTCTTGCACCCATTGAGTGGGGGATGCTCTCTCCTTCTGAACTACATGGTGATGTGCGGAGAGTGAATATCTTAACAACATTTGGGTTTTGTCAAGAAGAAAGAGAGAATGGATGCTAGTAGGCAACCAGTATTGCCTGCCATGTCACCATGCATCACTTTCTTATGCATGGACCAAGCCTGGGCTGTGGAGTCAGATAGATCTGGGTTCAGTTCTTGAGTAAAGCTTGGACAGCCAAGTGACCTTGATCAAACAGCTTACCTTTTATGAGGTTCAGGGCTTTTTCCACTTTAAAATGGATACAAATGTAAATATCCTTTAGGGTTATTAAAATTGTTAAATAAGAATAGCTACAACAGCTATAAAACAAAAAGGTTTATAGAATTCTGTCTTCAGTAAGTTCTCAGTTTAGTTTTTACCCTTCTATTAGTACTTGCTTAAACCTATAAACTCGCCATCCCAGAAAATCACTTCAAATTCTATAAATTTTACCAGTGGTTTAAAATGCAAGAATTTTTCTTAAGAAACACAGTATCAAACCTCTTCCAATTCTGCTATATAGCACGACATTTTGTTTCCTTTCTATTGAGCATAGAAGCATTCATTATATTGGAGTATTAGCAAAGTTTTCATTTATAAAATAAATATTAATGATTACATAACCTGTCTAGCACAAAGACAGTGCCATGTTGTTCTGACTTAGGAAACTGTAAATTATGCAAAAGGGTGAGAGTCAGATACACTAGACATAAAATATGTGCCAACTTGTCAACAAAACCTGAAACAAGTAGAGACCAAATTCACCTTCATGAAATCTTATCTGACCTCGTTTCAAATAATGTTTTGAATTAAAGTTGATCTTAGGCCAATAATACTCAAGTTGGAATTGAGTGGTAACCTTGCAATAAAATCTCATTCCAATTTTCAATTGAAACAAATTTGATGGCTCTCTTTAAATATTTGAATTCATATTTTATAAGTTCAGATTCTTTAGATGGAAGGGTTATGTGGTGAGTTCTGAGGGTAGATTTGGAGCAGGAAACTCAATGAACTTTTGCACAGAGCAGCAATGGAGACACAGACCTTGAGAACAGACTTATGGATACAGCTTGGGGGAGGAGAGGGAGAAGGAGAGGGTGGGGTATAGAGAGAATAACATGGAAACATACATTATCATACATAAAATAAATAGTCAATGGGAATTTGCTATATGACTCAGGAAACTCAAACATGGGCTTGGTAACAACCTAGATGGGTGGGATGGTAGGGAGGTGGGAAGGATTTTCAAGTGGGTGGAGACATGGGTAAAGCTATGGCTGATTCATGTTGATGTTTGGTAGAAGCCAATGAAATGCTGTAAAGAAATTATCCTTCAATTAAAAATAAATAAATTTTTAAAAATAACCACATAACTTGCATTGGTGAGTTCACTAACCATTCACTTAAACTTTTATAGTAAATGTATCTTGAGAATACAATTTCCCATCCTTTCTCAGGGTACAATTTTTACCTTTTTACTCTAGGGCAGTCAAATACAGTAAAAAAAAAAAAAAAAACAAAAAACTAACTTTCCTCTTTTCCTGCTTGGGAGTGTGAGGGTCTTTATGAGAAATGATCTTCCTTAAGCTCCTGTGTGGAAGAGCAGCTTACCTGAGCTCTAGTTGGTCCCTGATAACTGCTACCTCACCACCTGTAACAAAAAGCCGTGTTCTCAAGGCCTATATGTCCTTGACCTCACAAGCTATGATTGGAACCTCTACTCTTGTCCGATTTCTCCAGCTTTTGCCCTGTTTCCTCTCTCTGGTGAGCCTTTTCTTACCAAGAATTTGGTTGATGCTATTGCCTGACTTTCTACCTCAGATTTTCTCACAGATGATCTTTTAATTCAATCTTAGGTCTCAGGTGCTGCCTTAGCTTTGAACTGGAGTATAAAGCCATGCAAATATACCCTGTTACCCTACACCATCAGATTGTGTAGAGAACAGCCCTAAAACTGTAACTAGCTTCACTTCCTATTATCTACTTTTAGTTGAAGTACAGTAGATCAACAGCATGGAATATTAGTTCCAGGTATACAACATAGTGATTTAATATTTCTATGCATTACAAAGTGATCATGATGAGAAGTCTAACTACCATCTGACACCATACAAATGTATTATAAGATTATGGACAATATCCCCATGCTGTATATTTCATTCCAGTGGCTTACTTATTTTCTAACTGGAAAACGTGTGCCTCTTAATCTCCTTCAAATTAATATTTTATTTTCTTCAGATAAATAGTCAGAAGTGGAATTGCTGGACTGTATGGAAGTTATTCTTTTTTTTAAATTTATTTGCACTATTGTGTTGGTTTCTGTCAAATATCAATACGAATCGGCCATATGTCACCTCTTTCCCACCTCTCTCCATCCCACCCCTCTAGATTGTTACAGAGCCCCAGTTTGAGTTCCCTGAGCCATACAGCAAATTCCCATTGGCTATCTGTTTTACATATGGTAATGTACGTTTAGACATTATTCTCTCCATACATCCCACCCTCTCCTCCATGTCTATAGTCTGTTCTCTATGCATGTGTCTCCATTTCTGCCCCACAAATACTGACTTACTTCATTGTGTATAAAAGGCTCTAGGTTCATCTACCTCATTACGACTGGCTCAAATGTGTCCTTTTCATAGCTACTATTCCTTTGTATATATGTACCACAACTTCTTTATCCATTCTTCTGTTGATGGGCATCTAGGTTGCTTCCATGCTCTAGGTATTGTAAATAGTGTTACAATGAACACTGGGGTTCATGTGTCTTTTTCAATTTTGGTTACCTCAGGGTAAACCCCAGGAGTGGGATTGCTGGGTCATATGGTGGTTTTATTCCTTGTTTTTAAAGGAATCTCTGCACTGTCTTCCATAGTGGCTGTATCAATTTACATTCCCACCAGCAGTATGAGAGGGTTCCCTTTTCTCCACATACTCTCCAGCTTTTATTGTTTGTAGACTTTTTGATGATGGCCATTCTGACCAGTGTGAGGTGATATCTCATTGTCATTTTGATTTGCAGCTGGAGAAGGCAATGGCAACCCACTCCAGTTCTCTTGCCTGGAAAATCCTGGGGATAGAGGAGCCTGGTAGGCTGCAGTCCATGGAGTTGCTAAAAGTCGGACACGACTGAATGACTTCACTTTCACTTTTCACTTTCATGCATTGGAGAAGGAAATGGCAACCCACTCCAGTGTTCTTGCCGAGAATCCCAGGGACAGGGGAGCCTGGTGGGCTGCCGTCTATGGGGTCACACGGAGTCTGACACGACTGAAGTGACTTAGCAGCAGCAGCAGCAGCAATAACGAGCTAATAACTCATTATTTCTCTAATAACTGAACAGCTTCACTCTTATCAGTATTATTCAACATAGTTCTGGAAGTCCTGGCTATGGCAATCAGAGAGAAAAATAAATAAAATGAATCCAGATTGGAAAAGGAACAAAAGTCTCACTGTTTGCAAATGACATGACACTATACATAGAAAACCCTAAAAATACTATCAGAAAATTACTAGAGCTAACAAGTGAATTTAGTAAAGTCACAGGATACAAAATCAATACAGAAATCACTTGCATTCCTATGCGCTAACAATGAAAAATCAAAAAGATAAATTAAGGAATCAATCCCATGCACCACTGCAACAAGAAAAGAATAAAATATCTAAGAATAAACCTCCCTAAGGAGACAAAAGAGAATATAGAAAACTGTAAGACATTGATGAAAGAAATCAAAGACAACATAAATAAATGAAGAGATAGTCCGTGTTCCTGGGTTGGAGGAAACAATATTATGAAAATGACTATACTACCAAATGCAACCTACAGATTCAATGTGATCCCTATCAAATTACCAATGACATTTTTCACAGAACTGGAACAAAAAAATTTCACAGTTCATATGGAAACACAAAAGACTCCAAATAGCCAAAGTAATAATGAGAAAGAACAATGCGCCTGGAGGAATCAACCTTCCTGACTTTATAATGTACTACAAAACTACAGTCATCAAGAGAATATGATACTGGCATAAAAACAGAAATATAGGCCAATGGAATAAGATGGAAAGCCCAGAGGTAAACCCACACACCTCTGCGTAACTTATTTTTTGACAAAGGAAGCAAGAATATACAATAAGGCAAAGATAACATCTTCAGTAAGTAATTCTGTGAAAATAAAATAGCTACAAGTAGAATAATGAAATTAGAACACTTCCTAATGCCATACACAAAGATAAACTGAAAATGGATTAAAAATCTAAATGTAAGACCAGAAATTATAAAACTCTTAGAGGAAAACATAGGCAGAACACTCAATGACATAAATCACAGCAAGATCCTCTATGACCCACCACCTAGAGTAATGGAAATAAAAACAAAAATAGTATTTGTATCTGCTAATTCTATATCCCTAATTTGTCCCTCCACCTTCTCTCTTCATTTTGGTAACTGTAAGTTTATTTTCTAAGGTCTATGAGTCTGCCTATGTTTTTGGTATGCATTAATTTGTATAATTAGCAGATATAAACTACTACATATTAAATAGATAAACAACAAGGATTTACTGTATAACACAGTGAACTTATCTTGCAATAACCTACAATAAAATTGAATCACTCTGCTATACACCTGAAATTAACACAATTTTATAAAGCAACTGTATTTCAATAAAAAATAAAATTTACAAAATGCTTTGAGAAAAAAAAACTAAAAAAGTGAGGCTTAATGAAACTTAAAAGCTTTTGCACAGCAAAGCAAACTATAAATGAGGTGAAAAGACAATCCTCAGAATAGGAGAAATAATAGCAAATGAAACAACTGACAAAAGATTAATTTCCAAAATATACAAGCAAGCCCACACAAGTCAATATCAGAAAAACAAGCAACACAATCAAAAAGTGGGAAAAATATCTAAACAGACATCTCTCCAAAGAAAACATACAGATGGATAATAAACACATGAAAAGATCCTTTTAATTTTTTGAGAAAACTGTATACTGTTTTCTATAGTGACTGCACTAATTCACATTACCACCAACAAAGAGGGTTTCCTTTGGTCTACATCTTTACCAATACTTGTTATTCGTTGTCTTTTTTTGATAATAACCATTCTGACAAGTATGACGTGATAGCTCAGTAAGGTTGGCTTTGATACGCATTTCCCTGCTGATTAGTGACGTTGAGCATCTTTTCATGTACCTGTTGGCCATCTTTCTGTCTTCTTTGGGAAAATGTCTGTTTAGGTCCTTTGCTCATGGCCTAATTAGAAACATTTTTTTAAACTGGTTTGAACTTTTATTCAATTTCATATTGATGTACTCAAAAATATATTTGGTTTCTTATGTGAGGGCTGTATAAATTAGTTTTATTTTGAGGGAGCAGTCTAAAAATACTTAAGCATGACTATGTATTTTTATTTTCTTTTAATTTTTCTTCTTATTAATTTTTTATTGAAGTATACTTGATTTACAGAATTATATTTTTTTAGGTATATGGCATAGTGAGTCACTATTTTTGCAAATTATATTCAATTATACAATATTATAAGATAAAGGTTATAATTCCATGTGTTATATGTATATCTCTGCTGCTTATCTGTTTTACACAAAATAGTGTATATCTGTTAATCTGATATCCCTAGTTTGTCCTCTGCTCACCTCTCTCCTTTGGTAACTCCAAGTTTGTTTTCCGTATCTGTGAGTTTGCTTGCATTCTGCATATGCACTCATTTGTATTGGATTCCACCTATAAGTGGTATCATGGATGACTTGTCTTTCCCTGCTTGACATTTCATTAAGCATAATATTCTCTAGGTCCATTCATGCCAATGCAAATGGCAGAATTTCATTCTTTTTTATGGCTGACTAATATCCCATTTAAAATACCACATCTTCATCCATCCATCTGTAGGCAGGCATTTGTGTTGTTTCCATGTCTCGACTACTATAAATAGTGCTGCTGTGAACAATGGGATGTATGTATCTCTTTGAGCTCTTGGAATGGAAGAATTAATATTGCTAAAATGACCATTCTAACCAAAGCAATCTATAGATTTTTAAAAATTCCTACCAAATCACCCATGATGTTTTTCACAGAATTATAACAAATAATCCTAAAGTTTATATGGAGCCAAAAAAGACCCAGAATCAAATCAATCCTGAGGATAAAGAACAAAGCTGGAGACATAACCCTTCCAGACTTCAGATAGTACTACAAAGCTACAGCAATCAGAACAGCATAATGTTGGCACAAAAACAGATATATGGATCAGTGGAACACAATACAGTGCCCAGAAATAAACCCTCAAGTTGATGGTCAAGTAATTTTAACAAAGGAGGCAAGAATAAATAATGGAGAAAAGATAGTAGAATGTACTATGTAGAAAGAATGTAGAAAAGATATCTACAGCAAATTGTACTGGGAAAGCTGGAATCTTCATGCAGATCGATGAGAACTCCTTCACATCATACACACAAAAAAAGCTCAAAATGGCTTAAAGACTTAAATGTAAGATGTGACACAATAAAACTCCTAGAACATAGGTAAAACATTCTCTAACTTAAATCATAGCAATGTTTCTTATATTCTCAAATCAGTCTCTTAATACAAAATAAATAAAAATAAAAATAAACAAATGTGACCTAATCAAACTTAAATGCTTTTGCATAGCAAAGGAAACCACAAACAAAATGAAAAGACAAGCAACAGAATAGACGAAAATATTTATAAATGATGAAACTGAAAAGGGATTAATATCTAAAATATAAACATCTTGTATAGCTCAAGATAAAAAAGCCAAATAACCCAATTTAAAAATGGTCAGAAGACCTAAAAAGACATTTTTTTTCCAAAGAAGACATACAAATGGCCAGTAAGCATATGAAAAGATGCTCAACATCATTAATTATTAGAGAAATTCAAATCAAAACTACACTGAGATATCACCTCATATAACCAAAATCAGTTCAGTTCAGTCTCTCAGTCATGTCTGACTTTCTGCGATCCCATGGACTGCAGTACGCCAGGCTTCCCTGTCCATCACCAACTTCTGGACCCAGCTCAAACTCATGTCCATTGAGTCGGTGATGCCATCCAACCATCTCATCCTCTGTCGTCCTCTTCTTTTCCTTCCTTCAGTCTTTTGCAGCATCAGAGTCTTTTCCAATGAGTCAGTTCTTCGCATTAGGTGGCCAAAGTGTTGGAGTTTCAGCTTCAGCATCAGTCCTTCCAATGCATGCTCAGGACTGATTTCCTTTAGTTATTTGCCATGAAGTGATGGAGCCAGATGCCAAGAACTTAGTTTTCTGAATGTTGATTTTTAAACCAACTTTTTCACTCTTCTCCTTCACTGTCATCAAGAGGACCTTTATTTCCTCTTCACTTTCTGCCCTAAGTGTGGTGTCATCTTCATATCCGAGGTTATTGATATTGCTCCTGGCAATCTTGATTCCAGCCTGCGCTTCATCCAGTCTAGCATCTCTCATGATGTACTCTGCATATAAGTAAAATAAACAGGGTGACAATGTACAGCCTTGACGTGCTCTTTTTCTGATTTGAAACCAATCTGCTGTTTCATGTCCAGTTCTAACTGTTGCTTCTTGATCTGCATACAGATTCCTCAGGAGGCAGGTAAGGTGGTCTGGTATTCCCATCTCTTGAAGAATTTTCCACAGTTTGTTGTGATCCATATAGTCAAATGCTTTGGCATAGTCAATAAAACATAAGTAGCTGTTTTTCTTGAATTCTCTTGGGTTTTTTTTGATGATCCAACAGATGTTGGCAATTTGATCTCTTGTTCCTCTGCCTTTTCTAAATCCAACTTGAACATCTGGAAGTTCCTAGTTCATGTACTGTTGAAGCCTGGCTTGGAGAATTTTGAGCATTACTTTACTTGCGTGTGAGATGAGTGCAATTGTGCAGTAGTTTGAGCATCCTTTGGTATTGCCTTTCTTTGGGACTGGAATGAAAACTGACCTTTTCCCATCCTCTGGCCACTGTTGAATTTTCCAAATTTGCTGGCATATTGAGTGCAGCACTTTCAGAGCATCATCTTTTAGGATTTGAAATAGCTCAGTTGGAATTCCATCACCTCCACTAGCTTTGTTCATAGTGATGCTTCCTAAGGCCCACTTGACTTCTCATTCCAAGATGTCTGAATCTAGGTAAGTGATCACACCTTCATGATTATCTGGGTCATGAAGATCTTTTTTGTATAGTTCTTCTGTGTATTCTTGCCACCTCTTGTTAATACCATCTGCTTCTGTTAGGTCCCTACCATTTCTGTCCTTTACTGAGCCCATCTTTGCATTAAATGTTCCCTTTGTATCTCTAGTTTTCTTGAAGAGATCTCTAGTCTTTCCCATTCTATTGTTTTCCTCTATGTCTTTGCATTGATCACTGAGGCAGGCTTTATCTCTCCTTGTTATTCTTTGGAACTCTGCATTCAAATGGTTATATCTTTCTTTTTTTCCTTTGCCTTTCACGTCTCTTCTTTTCATAGCTATTTGTAAGGTCTCCTCAGACAGCCATTTTGTCTTTTTGCATTTCTTTTTCTTGGGGATGGTCTTGATCTCTGCCTCCTGTACAATGTCATGAACCTCTGTCCATAGTTCTTCAGGAACTCTGTCTATCAGATCTAATCCCTTGAATCTATATGTCACTTTCACTGTATAATCATGAGGGATTTGATTTAGGTCATACCTGAATGGTCTAGTGGTTTTTCCTAGTTTCTTCACTGTAAGGCTGAATTTGGCAATAAGGAATTCATGATATGAGCTATAGTCGGCTCCCAGTCTTGTTTTTACTGACTGTACAGAGCTTCCCCATCTTTGGCTGCAAAGAATATAATCAATCTGATTTCGGTGTTGACCATCTGGTGATGTCCATGTGTAGAGTTTTCTCTTGTGTTGCTGGAAGAGGCTGTATAGTCCATGGAATTCCCCAGGCCAGAATACTGTAGTGGGTAGCCTTTCCCTTCTCCAGGGGATCTTCCCAACCCAGGGATTTAACCCAGGTCTCCCACACTGCAGGCAGATTCTTTACCAGCTGAGCCACAAAGAAAACCCTACAACCAGAATGGCCATTATCTAAAAGTGTGATTTTCCCTTTCCTGTAGATTAATTCTTTCCATTTAAAGAGGAGCCTTCAACATTCCCTTTAGAGTAGATTTAGTATTCCTGAATTCTTTCAGCTTTTGCTTTTCTGAGAAGTTCTTTATCTCTCTTTGTGTTCTAGGTGATTATCTTGCTATTTACAGTATCCTTCTTTGCATTTCCCCTTCTTAGGATTTCGAATATATCATGTCATCCTTTCTAGCCTTCAAAGTTTCTGCAGAGAAATAAGATTATTGCTTTATTGGGGTTCTCTTGAACAATATTGGGCTTCCCTGGTGGCTCAGATGGTAAAGAATCTGCCTGCAAGGCAAGAGACTCAGGTTTGGTCCCTGTGTCGAGAAGATTCCCTGGAGATGGCAACCCTCTCCAGTATTCTTGCCTGGAGAATTCCATGGACAGAAGAGGCCAATGGGCCACAATCCATGAGGTCACAAAGAGTTGGACACGACTGAGTTTACTAACACTTTGTACAATATATGCACAATTGTTCATAGATTTATATATGAACAACAATAGAAAAATATATATGTTTTAATTTTCTGCCTGTAGTATTCTTTAACTTTGCCGTTTTAATTATGACAAATTGATTGGTTATTTGATTATGTGTTGGGATTGGTCTGTTTGGGTTCATCTTGCTTGGGACTACCTGTGCTTCCTGTTCCTGGAAATTGGTTTCCTTCTTTAGACTTGGAAAATTTTCAGCCATATTTTCTTCAAATACGTTTAGACCCCTTTCTCTCTCTTTTCTCCTTCTGAAACCCCTATAATGCAAATGTTGACATATTTAATGATATCTCAGAGATCTCGTATGTTACATTCTTTTTTTTTTTTCCATTTGCCTTCCTATCTGCTCTTCTGATTGGGTGATTTTCATTATCTTATTTTTTAGATCAGTTATGTGCTCTTCTGTGTCATTTAGTCTGCTATTCATTGCTTCTAGAGTGACCTTTTTTAATTTCAGATATTGAATTGCCTATTTTTGATTTGTTATTTCTTATATTTTCCTGTTTCTTACTGAAGTTATCTATGCCTAGATAAATTCTCTTCCCTAATTCGGCTGGCATTTTTATTAACAAAGTTCTGAATTCTTTATCTAGTAAATTGCTGTATTTATTTTTTCAGGGATTTTCTCTTGCTCTTTCGACTGATAGTAGATTCTCTGTCTTTTTCAATTTACTTGACTTTCTGTGTTTCTATGACTTTAGGTGACACAGTTACCTGCTGTGGCCTCAAAGGGGTTTTCTTATGTGGATGTGTTCCTATGTGGACTGTATTTGCCCACGGCTTTCAGTGGGTGGGTGGGGGTGCTGGATTTGATGTGAATGCCAGTCATTTCTTTCTTCAGGGTGTGCTGGCTTCTGTCCCCTTGGTAGGGGATGATATGACTCATGATGGAGGAGCTAGAGCCTACGCAAGATGTGAAGTAGCACTTCCTCTCTGCTCAGCGGCTACCAGTGGCCTGCCAGAGCTGAGATCTCCTAAGCTGCCAGAGTGGAAGCATGGAGGGTTGGGCTTGAGCTGATTCTGTTCCCTTTAAGTGTGATTTCCTTCTCAGTATACTGGGGCCTTTGATCCAAAGGAGGGTAGTACTGAAGCAAGGGGGCTCACATGCTTACAGAAGTCCAGTGCTCTGCCTGTGTAGGTGTGTGCAGCCCATGGATGCATCTTTTTGGGGTTGTGATTGTCCCAGGTCGAGTGTTGCATTGTAGTATGGAGTGACTAGGGCTGGGACATCCATTTGGCTGGGACTAGGGGGTGCAGCAAGGTAGTCATGGGAAATCTGGCAGCCACAGTAGTGTCAGAAATCTGGGCTGCTTCTGGGACATCAATTGAATAAATACCAATGATGACCTCTCTCACCACACCTTGACCAGACCCTGGGCCCTTGGGTCACCTCTGCATGATTATGTCAAATCTTTCCCCAGGTCCTGGCTGCCCTAGACCCGGTACCAAGCTGTGGTATGGAGGAAATGGAGCTAGTGTGTTCACTCAGCTGGGGCTGGGAGCAAGGCAAGTTGGCAGTCACTGTAGCTGCCCTGCCTGGGGGCACGTTAGCACTCAGACCCTCCTCGTGAATGGAGTTTAGCTTTCTAGGGCCTTCCTATTTGTCCCAGTGGTTCTCTGAGCAACTAAGGGGGCTTGTCTCCTATGCAGAAGACCCTCAACTGGGATGCCCAGTCTTGCTCAACCCACTCACTTTCCAGCATGAGTGCTTGCCCATACAGCCACCCGTTTCCTCTGAGTCCCCTCCCAGAGGCACAGGTCCTGACCCAATTACTTTTCTTACACTCTTACTTGATTACATGTGCAGCTTTCTTACAGACTTGGTTGTCCAGGAGTCTTTCTGTCAATTTTCTGTTAGTTTTTCAAGAGAATTGTTCCACATATAGGTGCATTTTTTGATGTATTCATGGTGAGGATGTGAGCTTCATATCCTCCTCTGGGTTGTTTATTTTTTGATGTTAAGTTGTATGAATTATTAGTACATTTTGAACATTAACTCCTTATTGACTATATTGTTTTAAATATCTTTTCCCATTTAGTAGGTTGCTTTTTTTTTTTGACGGTTTCAATTGCTGTGCAAAAGCTTCTTAGTTTGATGTAGTTCAATTATTTATTTTGCTTTTGTGTTGCTTGTCTGAGTAGACACATCCAAAAGAAAATATTGCTAAGGTCAATGTCAAAAAGTTTACTGCCCATGTTTACAAGGAGTTTTATAGTTTCAGGTATACATATAAGTCTTTAGTCCATTTTGAGTTTATTTTTGTATGTGATGTGAGAAAGTAGTCCAGTTTGATTGTTTTGCATGTAGCTGTCTAATTTTCCCAATTTTTGAGAGACTGTCTTTTTGCATTGAATATTCTTGGCTCCTATGTCATAGATTAATTGACCATATAACATGGGATTTTTTCTGGGCTCGCTATTCAGTTCTATTGTTCTATGTATCTGCATTTTTCTTCTTGCCAGATACATACTGTTCTGACTGCTGTAACTCTGTAGTATGTAGTATAACTGGAGATCAGGGAGTGTTATGCCTCCATTATACCTCCATTTCTGTTCTTCTTCCTCAAGATTGTTTTGTCCATTCAGTGTCTTTTGTTTTTCCATAAAAATTTTAGAATTATTTGTTTTGGGTCTGTGAAAAATACCATTGGTATTTTGATATCCAAAGGATTGCATCAAATCTGTATATTTTCTTGGTTAACGGGGTCGTTTTAACAATATTATTTCAGCTTATGAGCATGATATATATATTTCCATTGTTTGTATTTTTTTGAATTTATTTCATCTGCGTCTTTTAGTTTTCTTAGTACAAGTTTTTAGTACAGGTCCCACTGTTGTGGTATGCCAACTGCTTTGTGAAGGTAGGACTGGTCGTTGGCCCAGTAGGTAGCCAGACATGTACAAAGGCTGCTGGTGGACAGGCCTGGCTTCTGAGGCTGCTGGGTGAGGGCCCTGGGGGTCCTGGGGCTGATGCTGGCCTGCTGGATCATATGGTACATTTTCAATTTTTTAAGGCAGAAAAGGGGGTTAACTTAAAAGTCACTCCTATATTATATAATACTATATAATGCTTAGGTATATTTCTTGGCTCTTTCTGAGGTTTCATAAATCTATTTACTTCTTCTAAGAAAAGATGATGTAGCTTAAAGGTTTAGAGCATGGTCCTGGAGCCAGAATGTCTTGATTTCAGTCCTAACTCTGTTTTTAGAACCTGTGTGAATTAGAGCATAATATTCAACTTCTCTGTGCCTCAGTTTACTTGTTATCAGTATAAGAGAAATTATTGTAGTCCCTACTTTATGACATAGCTGTGAGGATCAAACTAATACCTATAAAACACACATATGAATAAATTGTATATTAAACTTAAGGTACTACTCTAATTTGTTTTCTACTATTATTTCCTTAGCTTTTTGTTAATATTGCATTCTTTAAATTATCATAGCTTCATAAGAAAGCAAGATATATGATAAAGCCAGGTGCCCATTCTATTCTTTTTCAAAATTAACTTAGATACAATCTTCTGGTCAGGATGGAATAACAGGAGTTGGCTTTGCCCTCTGCCTTATACAATTAAAATATATGAAATAATATTTTTTAGATATTGAACAATGACAGAATAGGACAGTGATCCCTGAGAGAAGGGAAACAAATGATTGCCTCAGTTTACTGTCTGGAAGGAATTTCCAAAGCCATAGTGCAAGAAGGAAACAAAACAATATATTGCCTCCCAAGCTGTGGAGACAGAGTTCAGGATTCAGGGGGACCAACATGGCTAGGATATTCAGGACAGAATGTCAGGCAGGGGGAACTGGAGAGACAGAGAATATTGGAACTCTGTAGAGAGTTTGACTGTCCTCAGATAGGTGCTGATCAGTGTCTGCCTACAAAGAAACTATCTCAGGCCAGGATAGGAACCGCTGTCAACAAGAAGGTGAAGAATTCCTGAAGTTCACACAGAGTTGGAGTAACTCATGTTCCCTATAGCCAGACTGAAGAAATCTCATAATGTATCTGGCACTGGGTTAAGTACTCAGTGTGTATATTACTTCAATAAGATCCAGATAGCTCTTGGACTTGAGCCTCCTTTGATTCCACCTAACACAGCTTAATAGCAAACGACATTTATTTGTTTCCAAATAGTTTTACTAGGTTCCAGAAGACTGCTAAATATATTTCAAGAAATGAAAAACTTTCACACCTAATAATGTAAAATTCACAAGGTCTGCCATTCAGTTAAAAAAATTATTGGTTATGCAGAGAAGCAGGAAAATAGAATCCATAATGAGAAGAAAATGAACTCAATAAAAATAGACCCAGAAATGATGCAGATGATAGAATTATTAGAAAAGGACATTAAAGCAGCCTTTACAAAGCACTATGTAAAAAAAGGTAGAGCAAAGCATTGTATGTTAATGAAAGGCATAGAAGACAACCCCCTCCACCCCCACCAAGGGTAAAAAGAGAGTCACTCCTGGTGATGGTACATACATACAATATCTGAGAAGAAAATACTCTGGATGATGTTAATAGCATATCAGACAATTTAGAAGAAAATATTAGTGAATTTCAAGGCAAAGGGATAGAAATAGTCTCATATTAACTGGAGAAAGAAAAAGGACTAAAAATAAATGAACCAGAGCAGCAGGCAACTGTGGGATAACTTTAAGTTGTCTGAAGATATGTTTAACTAGGGAACTCCCAGAAAGATGAATTGGTGAGTGGCAATAAAAAATGATGGAAGAAATAATGGCTGGAAATTTTCAAAATTCATGTAAATCATTAACATATAGATCTTCAAAACTCAACAAACCACAAACATAGGAAGCATGAAGAAAAAACACCAAGGTACATCATCATAAACTGCTTAAGTCTGGTAAAATAAAGAAACTCAAAGGGATTAAAGAGCCTCTTGATGAAGGTGCAAGAGAAGAGTAAAAAAGCTGACTTAAAACTCAGCATTCAAAAAATGAGGATCATGACATCCAGTCCCATCACCTCATGGCAAATATATGGGGAAACAAAGGAAACAGTGGCAGACTTAATTTTCTTGGGCTCCAAAATCACTGCAAATGGTTCACTGCAGCCACAGAATTATAAGACGGTTGCTCTTTGGAAGTAGAGCTATGATGAACCCAGACAGAGCATTAAAAAGCAGAGACATCACTTTGCTGACAAAGGTCCATACAGTCAAAACTACGATTTTTCTAATATTCATGTACAGATGTTAGAATTGGACCATAAATAAGACTGAGCACAAAAGAACTGATGCTTTTGAACTGTGGTGCTGGAGAAGACTTTTGAGAGACCCTTGGACAGCAAGGAGATCCAACCAGTCAATCCTAAAGAAAATCAATCCTGAATATTCATTGGAAGGACTGATACTGAAGCTGAAGTTCCAATACTTTGGCTACCTGGTGGGAAGAGGTGACTCACTGGAAAAGACCCTGGTCCTGGGAAAAACTGAGGACAGGAAGAGAAGGGGGCAACAGAGATGAGATGGTTGGATGGCATCATTGACTCAATGGACATGAATTTGAGCAAACTCCTGGAGATAGGGAAGGACTGGGAAACCTGACATGCTGCAGTCTATGGGGTCACAGAGTTGGACATGACTGAGCAACTTAACTGAACTGAACACAGACAGAAGTAGAATGACAGTAGCACAAAAGGCAGAATTGGTGAAATGTGAGTAAGATGTGATAGAAGGTATCTCCACTGTAAGGATAAAGTAGTGTAATATCACTTGAAAGTAGAAGGGTAAGTTGGAGGTGTATACTGTTAACCCTACAGTGACCACTATAAAAAAAGAATAATATCTAAAAAGGAAATAAATAAACTAAAATATATTATATGGATTTTCTATTACTGTACAACAATTATCACAAATTTAACAAGTTAGACAATGTTTATTTATTATCTCACAGTTTCTGTGAGTCAGGAATCCAGGCACAGTTTAGCATAGTCCTTGTTGAGGATCTCATGTGACTGAAATTCAAGGGGTTGTCTTGGCTTCATTGTCATCCAGAGGAAGATCTGTTTGACTAAGGAAGATCTGTTTCCAAGCTCATGCAAGCTACAGACAGAATTCATTCAGTTGTGCTTGCTTGACTGAGGCCCTTTGTTGTTATTGTTATAAATCAGAGACCCATAAGGCTCAACTCCTAGGGCTGCTCTCAGGCCTTTGCTATGTTGTCCTTGTCACAAGCCAGTCCACATCATGGGAACTTAAGTCATCAAGTTCAGCAGTAAAATCTCTGAATTCTAATCTCCCTTTCTAAGGAAGGACTGGACTTTTAAAAAAGTAAAAAGGCTCACCAAGGATAACATCTTGATTAGTTCAAAATCCATTGATATTTATATTTGCTATATAAGTGTGCTCTGCTAAGTCCCTTCAGTCATGTCCAACTCTTTGCGACCCTACGAACTGTAGCCCACCTGGCTCCTCTGTCCATGAGATTCTCCAGGTAAAATACTGGTGCGGTTGCCAAGTCCTCCTCCAGGTGATCTCACTGACCCAGGGCTCAAACCTAGGTCTCTGGTGGCTCCTGCACTGCAGACAGATTTCCTTTACTGCCGAGCTTCCTGAGAAGCCCCCAAGTAGTGTGACCTAATAAAGGGAGTAAAATTCCATCACATTCACAAGCCCTGTGCACTCTCAAGGGTAAAGTAATATTCAGAGTGCACAAACTTGGAGTAGCAATCTTGGGAGACATCTGAGAGTTGTGTCTGCCATATGGATGAATAAAGAAGACTTAACAAATGTTAAAGAGGGAAGGAAAAGGAAAAAGTGAACACAGAAGAGATGGGACAAATGTAAAGCAAAAAACAGTAGATATAAACTGAACAATATCAATAATCATATTAAATTTAAATGGTCTAAACACCAAAATTAAATGGCAGAGAGTTTTCTGTTGGATAAAGAAGCCAGCTGACTATGTTCTGTCTACATGAAATCCATTTAAAATATAATACACAAATAGATTAAAAGTAAAAGAACAGAGAAAAATAAATCATCCCAACACTAACCAAAAGAAAGCTAGAAGTGGCTTTATTTAAGACAAAGTCAATTTCAGAATCTTACTAACAATAAATAACATCCTTTGATAATGAGTAAAGGGTAACTTTATGCAGGGGGCATAACAATTTTAAATGTTTCTTTATTAATAACAAAGTTTCAAAATACATGAAGCAACGATGCTCTAACTGAAAGGATAAATAGACTCCAGATGTAGATGAAGAATCAGCACCCATAACTCAACAAATAGTAAAAATAAAATCAGTAAACAGAAGCCTTGAACAACGCTATTGATTAATGTAACCTAACTGACAGTTTAGAAACATATTAACCAATGACAGCAGGATATGCTTTCTCAACCTTGGCACTATTTGCATTTCATCTTGGATAACTCTTGCGGGAGGGAGGCTGTCTTATGAACTGTAGGCTGTTTGGCAGCATCCTCAGCCTTTACCCACTGGATGCTGGCAATATATTTCCTTCGTTACAACAAACAAAAAAGTCTCCAGGCTTTGCCAAATATTCCCTTAGAGGCACAATCATCCAAGCTGAAAATTGCTGATTTAAAACATGGTTTTACTCTGAAATGTATATTTGAGGAAAAATATGGCTAGCTAGTTTTCCAATAGAGTCAGGTCACAGTTTCAAACAAGGTTCTGATAAAGTCAGTGGACATTCAAAAATTTAGTAACAGTGCTCTCAGTTTCATTGCAAACTGTGGACTTGGGCTATGGTTTATTCATGAATCTTCATTGCTATGTTGGTTAGAGACTGGCACATGGTGAATCAGCACTCCTAATTTTGTGCCATTATTTATCCATCTAATTCAGCAAGTGTTTATAAACTGCCTTCTATCAGCTAGTAGCTGTTCTAGCATTGGGAATGTATCGGAGAACAAATTAATGCTCTTCCCTTAACAGAGCTCACATTTGGTAGAAGAATAGAATAATAAACAAGCAAATTCTCCAAGCAAGGCTTCAACAGTATGTGAACTGAGAACTTCCAGGTGTTCAAGCAGGATTTAGAAAAGGCAGAGGAATCAGAGATCAAATTGCCAATATCTGTTGGATCATAGAAAAAGCAAGGGAAATCCAGATAAACATCTACTTCTGCTTCATTAACTATGGTAAGGTCTGTGACTATGTGGATCACAGCAAACTGTGGAAAATTCTTCAAGAGATGGGAATACCAGACCACTTAACCTGCCTCCTGAGAAACTTGTATGCAGGTCAAGAAGCAATATTTAGGACTGGATATGGAACAATGGACTGGTTCCAAATTGGGAAAGGAGTACATCAAGGCTGTATATTGTCACCCTGCTTATTTAATTTATATGCAGAGTGAAGTGCATATCATGTGAAGTGCCAGGCTGGTTAAGGCACAAGCTGGAATCAAGGTTGCAGGGAGAAATATCAATAACCTCAAATATTCAGATGACACCACCGTTATGGCCGAAAGTGAAGAGGAACGAAAGAGCTTCTTGATGAAGCTAAAAGAGGAGAACAAAAAAGCTGACTTAAAACTCAACATTCAAAAAACGAAGATCATAGCATTCAGTCCCATCACTTCGTGACAAATAGATGGAGAAACAATGGAAACAGTGAGAGACTTTATTTTGGGGGGCTCCAAAATCACTGCAGATGGTGACTGCAGCCATGAAATAACAGCTTGCTCTTTGAAAGAAAAGCTATGACACACCTAGTGATAGTCGCTCAGTCGTGTCCGACGCTTTGCAACTCCATGGACTATACAGTCTTTGGAATTCTCCAGGCCAGAACAGTGGAGTGGGTAGCCTTTCCTTTCTCCAGGGGATCTTCCCAAACCAGGGATCAAACTGAGGTCTCCCACATTATAGGCGGATTCTTAATCAGCTGAGCCACCAGGCTAGAGTGGGTAGCCTATCCCTTCTCCAGAGGATCTTCCCAACACAGGAATTGAACCAGGGTATTCTGCATTGCAGGTAGATTCTTTACCAACTCAGTTATCAGGGAACCCCATGAAAAACCTAGACAGCATATTAAAAAGCAGAGACGTTACTTTACCGACAATGGTCTGTATAGTCAAAGCTATGGTTTTTCCAATAGTCATGTATGTGAGAGTTAGCCCATAAAGAAAGCTGAGTCCCGAAGAATTGAACTGTGTTATCGAAGAATCTTGAGAGTCCCTTGGACAGCAAGGAGATCAAATCAGTAAATCCTAAAGGAAATCAGATGCTGCAACTGAAACTCCAATACTTTGGCCACCTGATGTGAATAACTGACTCATTTGAAAAGACCTTGGTGCTGGGAAAGATTGAAGGCAGGAGAAAGGGATGACAGAGGATGAGATGGTTGGATGGCATCACTGACTTGATGGACATGAGTCTGAGCAAGCTCCAGGAGTTGGTGATGGACAGGGAATGCTGGCGTGCTGCAGTCCATGGGGTTGCATAGATTTGGACAAAACTAGGCAACTGAAACAAACATACAATTTGTAAGATAGCCATAGAGCAATGGAAATAAACAAAGTAGGATAAAAAAGAGAAGGAGAAAGGAAAGTGTTCAGGGATCATGACAGTTTAACAGAGGACCTGAAAGAAGTAAGAGTGAGTAATGTAGATGTATGTTTTTCCATTTCAGGTAGAAGGGCAAATAATAGCCCCCAACTTGCTTGAGTGTATTCTAGGAAGAGCAATGACACTGGTGTACCAGAAGCAGAGTGAGTTAGAGGGTGGCAGGGGATGGGGTTAGCGAAGTTGCAGACTGGCCAGATCACAAAGAGCCTCTAGGTCACTGTAAAGATTTTGGCTTTATGAGTGAAATAGAAAGCCTTTAGAAGGTTTCAAGTGAAATAATGAGACATTAAAGATATTGTAAGAGAATCATTTTGTTGGTTAGGTTGAGCCTAGATGGTACGGGAACAAAGTGAGAAGCTGAAAGACCAGTTAGGAGTCTGTTAGAATATTCCAGGTGGGCTCTGATGCTGACTCTGTCCCCAGTAGAATCAAGGAAGATGGCAATAAATATTGGCTTTTGAAGTGATTTTGGAGGCCCAGCAAGAAGGATTTTTTGGCAGGAAGCAGTGTAGGATGAATAAAAGAGGGGAGTCAATGATAACTGAAGATTTTAGCTTGTGAAACAGGAAGAGATGAGCTGGAGCTATTATTTACTAATATGGGGAAGATGGCAGAAGGACCATGCATTTGGAGACATTTTAAATTTGAGATGACTTTTAGAAATTTATGTGAAAATATTGTGAACCACTGGCTAAACTAATTTGGAGTTTAGAAAAGAAGTCTAATCCAGAGAAATAAATGTGAAAGTTATCAATGTTTATCTGGTATTTTATTTTGTTATTTGTTTTCCAGTTCTATTGAGTTATAATTAACATAAAATTGTATCAGTATAATATGTTTTGATATATGCATATATCACAAAATGATTACCACAGTAAATTTAGTTAACATTTATCACTTCACATAATTACAAGTTTTTATTTATGAGTTTAAAAACCTACTTTCTTAGAAATTTTTAAATATACAATACAGAAGTGTTAATTAAAATCATCATGCTATGTATTATATTTCCAGAACTTATTTATCATACAACTGGAAATCTGTACGTTTTGACCACCTTCACCCATTTCTTTCATCATGCCCCCTCCATCTCTGGCAACCATCAATCTTTCCTGTTTGCAAGAGTTTGTTTTTTAGATTCCATATATATTAATACATGAGATTATACAATATTTATATGAATTATTTGACTTAATGCCCTCAAGTTCTATCCATGTTGTTACACATTGCAGGATTTACTTTTTTATGATTGAATTCTGTTTCATATATATGCCACATCTTTATTTATTCATTAATGCAACTTTTGCTGTTTCTATGTCTTGGCTATTGTAAATAATGCTTCAGTGAATTTGGGAGGGCAGATATCTTTTTGAGATAATGATTTTGTTTTCTTTATTTAAATATCCAGAAGTGGGATAAATAGATCATATGGTAAGTACATTTTTTACTTTTTGAGGAACCACTGTACTGTTTTCTATAGTGAATATACCAATTTACATTCCCACCAGTAGTGCAAGAAGATTCCCTTTTCCGCACATCTTTCCCTATACTTATTTCTTATCTTTTTGATGATAGTTATTCTAGCATGTGAGGTGATATCTCACTGCGGTTTTGATTTTCATTTTCGATAGCTGATATTTTTAAAGCCTTCAAACTGGCTATTTTAAGGCTGTTATGGGATGGGTAGGGAGAAATCAAAGATCCTAGGGATGAACTCTGTTACAGGCCAATGTATAGAGGTTAGATTGATGAATATATTGGATTGTTATTACTATGAAATGAATTACCAAAAATTTAGTGGCTTAGAAACAGTAATTTATTGCCTTATGACTATGAAGATCTGAAGTCTAAAATCAAGTTCTTATCAGGACTTCAAGAGAGCATTCCTTTTGGAAGCTTCAGGGGACAGTCTGTTTCCTTACCTTTTTTTTTTTTTTTTCTAGTTTCTAGAGGTCCTCAGCTTTCCTTGGCTTATGACCCTTCCTTGTATTATTCCAACCTTTGGCTTCCATCATCACATCACTTACTACTGACTCTAATTCTCCTGTTTTTCTCTAATCAGAACCATTGCGGTTACATTGGTCCCACTTGGATAATCTAGGATAATCTCTACCTTAAGATCCTTAACTCAATCATATTGACCCTTTTAACCATGTAAAGTAACATAGTCATAGTTTTCCACTGTTAGGTCATGCATACCTTTGGTGGACCCATATTTCAGCCCACAACCAGGAAGAATCAGAAGATAAGACTAAAGGGAGCAGCATCTAGTACGGTGGGCAGAGAACAGAGGAAGTGTGTTCTGGAACTAGGTGAAGGCAATCCTTCAAGGAAAAAGGAGTGATCACTCTGTTATATGTCACTCATTGATCCAAGAAGATGCAGATGAGAATTAACTTAGAGATTTAACCCAATGGAATTCATTGCTGACCCTGAGAAGAACTGCATTAGTGGAAATGTGGAGACTGATTGGAGTATTTTAGAAGGTAGAGCAGGACCAGCTTTGTGGATATAAAATCTGCACTATCTCACAAGGCCCCACTTTTAGATGAGGCTCACAGGTGGATTAATGTTTTACTCTCACTGGGTCAGGAAAATCCCCTGGAGGAGGACATGGCAACTCACTCCAGTATTCTTGCCTGGAGATTCCTATGGACAGAGGAGCCTGGTGGGCTACAGTCCATAGTGTGGAAAAGAATCAGACATGACTGAAGTGACTTAGCACACATGCATGTCACTCTAGAAATTCTTAATTTTGAAAAAGGAAGTCTTACAAAACAGTCTCACAGTTTTATTTTGCACTGAGCACAGCAAATTATATAGCTTGTCCTGCAATGAAAGAAAAAAAAAAAAAAACAGAAACAGTGATCATGGATAACTCTTCCAAGGCATTTTATGCAAACGAGATCAGAAAAATGAAGCCAGAGAAGGAAGAGGAGTCAAGTGAGAATTTTTAAGCTAAGATGTTGCTTTCTAGTTTGTTGCTTTCTAGATGTTGCTTCCTATGTAACAGTGAAGGATCCGGACTGACCAAGACTGTTTCTGCCTAATGCCAGATGTCCCACATGTGGTTTTAGCTGAGTTTACAGCATGATTTCACAGATCCCTGCATAGGAAGACACACCTCTGCTTCTTGGCTCTCCTCCAAGAAGGAGGTTATTTTCCCAGTGGTTTGGTGGCTTCATGTAGGAAGGATCAAAACTTTATAAAGTTAAACTCCAACATGTCTTCTTAACCTATCAATCTGATGTCACTCTGAACTCTGGCATATGAGATAAATTTTCCAGGCTTTGTTCTTCGCAGATCCATGGTCTTTTAGGAACAATTGCAAATTGACTTTTATCATGATTTGCTGTAGCATTTTCCCAGGCATACCAGTTAAGCTGACTCAGGGCCAGAGACATTCATTGTTGCCTCAGGAAAGATACATTGTTGGCATTCATCCAACTTTCAGGCATTTCCCCCACCCCCCACCCCCCATTCCCCAACCCGGGCCTTGTCTATCCTAGTCACTGGGAATAAATTGCACTGTGAAGCCCTGCTAACCAGACTTAACAAATAACCATCTGAAGAGCTCGCACTAAGCAGCCAAGCCTATCAACTCTCCTTTCAACTAAATAAGCAAAGCTCTCATTAAGCAATCTAACCTTGACTATTATGGGTTAGAAACTTTCATAAATCCCTGAGATGATTGCTATTTATCTTAAATATCTCAGAAAAGAAAATTTGCCAGTCTCTCAAACCACTTTTAATACTTTAACTACTATAATTTTTACTTATTGGAGCAAATCATCTTTTGTATAACTCTTTCAATTTTACCCAGGGATAATTCTTCAATGAACTCTATATTAATAATTTTATAAAATTTAAATAAAACAGTGTTATCTGATGTTTGGAAAATTCAAATTTATATAAGACTTCCTTTTCTTTCCCCTGAATTGGCAGCACTCACTGCGGTGCTTCCTCTCAGTATTTATTTAATAGGTACCTTCAGATTTGCAGATGACGAGGGAAGAAGATGAAATAATGGACAAATGGGTAAAAAGACAGGTGTTAGTAATTCTAAAAGTATTTTACTTGTATAATTTTTCCTTTTTAATTGAAGGATAGTTGACATACAATATTATATACATTTCAATTGTATAATAGGTGATTTGACAATTACATACATTACATTTGGGCTTCCCTGTGGCTCAGATGGTAAAGAATCTGCCTGCAGTGCAGGAGACTGGGGTTCAGTCCCTGGGAGGGGGACATCCCCTGAAGAAAGGATTGGCTACTTGCTCCAGTATTCTTGCCTGGAGTATTCCATGGATAGAGGAACCTGGTGGCCTGCAGTCCACAGAGGTGCAGAGTTTTCCAGGACTAACAACCAACACTTTTACTTTTCCACTTTTGCATTATAAATTGATCACCATGACAAATATAATAACCATCTGTCACATACAAAGTTATTACAGTATTGTTGACTATATTCTCTATATTGTAGATTACATCTTCATGACATTTATTTTATAACTAGAAGCTTATTCTTTTAATCTTATCTGTTTGGCTCAACCCACTTCCATGTTCCCCTCTGGTGAACACCCATTTGTTCTCTGTATCTATGAATCTATTTCTCTTTTATTTGTGTTTGTTTTCATTTGTAGATTCCACATGTAGGTAAAATTATGTGGCCTTTATCTTCTTCTGTCTGGCTTTCTTCACTTAACATGTTCTTTTTTTTAATGCTTAAGTAATATTTCATTTTATACATATACTAAATCTTCTTTATCCATTAATCTATCGCTAAACATTTAGGTTGCTTCCACTTCTTGCATATTGTAAATAAGACTGCAATAAACATAGGAGTTTATATATGTTTTTGAATTAGTGATTTTAGTTTTCTTCAGCTAAAAACGTAAGAGTGGAATTGCTGGATCATATGATAATTCTATATTTTTTTGGAGGATCACCATACAGTTTTTCATAGTAGCTGCACCAATTTGCAATCCCATCAACAGGGTATGAGTGTTCCCTTTTCTCCACATCCTTGTTAACACTTCTTATTTATGGTCTTCTTTTATTACAGCTATTCTGAGAGATGTGAGGTGATATTTCATTGTGGTTTTTTCATTTTCCTGGTGATTAATGATGTTGAGCATCTTTTCATGTGCCTGTTGGCCATCTGTATGTTTTCAGAGAATGTGTATTCAATTTCTCTATTTTTAAATAAAAATTTTTTAAAGTTTTTTTTATATTGAGTTATGTGAATTCTTCATATGTTTTGGATATTAACCACTTATCTTTTAGAATATCTAAGGTCCGTCTAGTCAAAGCTTTGGTTTTTCCAATAGTCATGTATGAATATGAGAGTTGGACTATAAAGAAAGCTGAATGCCCAAGAATTGATACTTTTGAACTGTGGTGTTGGAGAAGACTCTTGAGAGTCCCTTGGACTGCAAGGAGATCCATCCAATCCATCCTAAAGGAAATCAGTCTTAAATATTCATTGGAAGAACTGATGTTGAAGCTGAAACTCCAATACTTTGGCCACCTGATGCGAAGAACTGACTCATCTGAAAAGACTCTGATGTTGGGAAAGTTTGAAGGTGGGAAGAGAAGGGGATGACAGAGGATGAGATGGTTGGATGGTATCACCGACTCTGTGGATACGAGTTTGAGTAAACTCCGGGAGTTGGTAATGGACAGGGAAGCCTGGCATGCTGCAGTCTATGGGGTTGCAAAGAGTTGGACACCACTGAGCAGCTGAACTGAACCACTTATCAGATATATCATTCACAAATATATTCTCTCCCATTTAGTAGGTCATCTATTTGTTTTGTAGATAGTTTCCTTTGTTGAGCAAAAATTTTTGATTTGGTATATTCTCATTTGATACCCTTGCCTGAGGATAAAGCATAAGAAATGTACCTAAGATTGAAATAAAAAAGTATATTTTCTATACTAAACTTTTTTTGGCTTCAGGTCTTATATTTACATCTTTAACCCATTTAGAGTCTACTTTTGTATATGGTGTAAGAAAAGTGGTCTGATTTCATTCTTTTGCATGTAGCCATCCAGTTTTCCCAACCCCATTTATTGAAGAGACTGTCTTTTCTTCACTATATGTTCTTGATTCCTTTGCTGTAAATTAAGTGACCATATGAGTTTATTTCTGGATTCTCGGTTCTGTTCCTTTGATTGATGTTTTGTGTCAGGACTGTATAGTTCTGAGTACCATAGCTCAGTAGGGTTCTTTTAAGTCAGAAAGCATGATATATTACCTCAAGCTTGCTCTTCTTTCTCAAGATTGCTTTGGCTATTTGGGGTCCTTGTTTTTCCATACAAATATTAAAATCATTTGTTCTAGTTCTATGAAAATATTATTGACATTTTAATATGGATTGCATTGAATCTGGAGATTGCCTTGTTTAGTATGTTCATTTTAACAAATTCTTTGAATCCACAAACATGATATATCTTTTCATTTTGGGGGTCATCTTCAACATATTTCATCAATAATGCACAATTTTCAGTGTCTAAGTCCTTTACCTCCTTGGTTAAATTTATTCATGAGTATTTTATTCTTTTAATGCAATTGTAAATAGGATTTTTGGTTTCTCTGAGTTATGTGTGTAGAAATGCATCAGATTTCTGGTATACTGATTTTGTACCTTGTGACTTTAATAAATGTATTGATAGTTCTAATAGATTTTGATGGTCTTTAGGATTTTCTATAAATACTATCATGTCATCTGCAAACAGTGATGGTTTTACTTTTGTGTTTCCAATTTAGATGCCTTTAACTCTCTCGCTCTCTTTTTTTCTAAACTGAAATCAGAGTGATTATGTTCTTTGTAGCCAAAGATGTATGGAGAAGCTCTATACAGTCAGCAAAAACAAGACCTGGAGCTCACTATGGCTCAGTTCATGAGCTCCTTATTGCAAAATTCAGGCTTAAATTGAAGAAAGTCGGGGAAACACTAGATCACTCAGGTATGATCTAAATCATATCCCTTAAGGTTATCTAGTGGAGGTGATGAATAAATTCAAGTACCTGAAGAACTATTGACTTAGGTTCTTAATATTGTACAGGAGGCAGCAATGAAAACCATTCAAAGAAAAAGAAACCAAAGTGGTTGTCTGAGGAGGCTCTACAAATAGCTGAGGAAAGAAGAAAAACAAAGGAGAGAGGGGAAGAAATACCCAACTGAATGCAGAGTTCAAGAGAATAGCAAGGAGAAATAAGGCCTTTTTAATTTTTTTTGAGAGAATAAGAAAATGGTATATAATATAAGGTTTTTGAAATTACAGATAAGTACAAGTTTATACATACAATACAGATGCTCTTTTTTTTTACAGTTAATTAATTTATTTTAATTGGAGGCTAATTACTTTACAATTTTGTGGTGGTTTTTGATATACATTGAACTGAATCAGCCATAGGTGTACATATGTCCCTCCATCCCGAAGCCCCCTCCCACCTCCCTCCCCACCCCATCCCCCTGGGTTGTCCCAGAGCACCGGCTTTCAGTGCCCTGCTTCATTCATCAAACTTGCGCAGGTCGCCTATTTTAGATATGGTCATAGAAGTGTTTCAAGGCTATTCTCTCAAATCATCCCACCCTTGCATTCTCCCACGTAGTCCAAAACTCTGTTCTTCACATTTGTGTCTCTTGTGCTGTCTTGGATATAGGATCATCATTACCGTCTTCTTAAATTCCATACATATGCATTAATGTACTGTATTTGTGTTTCTCTTTGTGACTTCATTCGGTATAATAGGCTCCAGTTTCATCCACCTGATTAGAACTGACTCAAATGTGTTCACTTTATACCTGTGTAATATTCCACTGGGTATGTGTACCACAACTTCCTTATTCATCTGCCAATGGGCATCTAGGTTGCTTACATGTTCTAGCTATTGTAAACAGTACTGCAATGAACATTAGAGTATATAGGTCTCTTCAATTCTGGTTTCCTCGGGGTGTATGCCAAGCAGTGGGATTTCTGGGTCATATGGCAGTTCTAGTTTCAGGTTTTTAAGGTATCTCCACACTGTTTTCCACATTGGCTGAACTAGTTCCCATTAACCGTCTAAGAGGGTTCCCTTTTCTCCATACCCTCTCCAGCATTCATTGTTTGTAGACTTTTTGATGACAGCCATTGTGGCTAGCATAATATGGTACCTCATTGTAGTTTTGGTTTGGATTCTTCTGATAATGAGTGATGTTGAGCATCTTTTCATGTGTTTGTTAGCCATCTGTATGTCTTCTTTGGAGAAATGTCTGTTTAGTTCTTTGACCCACTTTTTGACTGGGTCGTTTATTTTTCTGGTATTGAGCTGCTTGAACTGCTTATATATTTTGGAGATTAATTCTTTGTCAATTATTTCATTTATTATTATTTTCTCCCATTCTGAAGGCTCCCTTTTCACTTTGCTTATAGTTTCCTTCGCTGTGCAAAACGTTTTAAGTTTAACTAAGTCCCATTTGTTTATTTTTGCTTTTATTTCCATTACTCTGGGAGGTGGGTCATAGAGAATCTTGCTGTGATTTATGTCAAGGAGAGTGTTCTGCTTATGTTTTCCTCTAAGAGTTTTATAGTTCCTGGTCTTACATTTATATCTTTAATCCATTTTGAATTTATTTTTGCATATTGTGTTAGAAAGTATTCTAGTTTCATTCCTTTACATGTGATTGAGCAGTTTTCCCAGCACCACTTGTTAAAGAGATTTTATTTTCTCCATTGTATATTCTTGCCTCCTTTGTCAAAGATGAGATGTCTATAGGTGTGTGGATTTATCTCTGGTCTTTCTATTTTGTTCCATTGATCTATATTTCTGTCTTTGTGCCAGTACCATACTATTTTGATGACTGTAGCTTTGTAATATAGTCTGAAGTCAGAAAGGTTGATTTTCTCCAGTTTCATTCTTTTTTCTCAAGATTGCTTTGGCTATTCAAGGTTTTTTGTGTTTCCATACAAATTGTAAAGTTATTTGTTCTAGTTCCCCGAAAAATACTATTGGTAGCTTGATAGGGATTGCATTGAATCTATAGATTTCTTTGGGTAGTATATTCATTTTCACTATATTGATTCTTTCAAATCATGAACATGGAATATTTCTCCATCTGTTTGCACCATCTTTTATTTCTTTCATCAGTGTTTTATAGATTTCTATATATAGTTCTTTTGTTTCTTTAGGTAAATTTATTCCTAAATATTTTATTCTTTTCATTGCAATGATGAATGGGATTATTTCCTTAATTTCTCTTTCTGTTTTTTATTGCTAGCGTATAGGAATGCAAAGCATTTGTGTATTAGTTTTGTATCTTGCAAATTTATTATATTCATTGATTAGCTCTAGTAATTTTCTGCTTGTGTCTTTAGGGTTTTCTATGTAGGGTATCACGTCATTTGCAAACAGTGAGTTTTACTTCTTTTCTAAACTGGATTCCTTTTATTTCTTTTTCTTCTCTGGTTGCTGTGGCTAGGACTTTCAAAACTCTGTTGAATAGTAGTGATGAGAGTGGGAACCCTTGTCTTGTTCCTGATTTTAAAAGAAATGCTTTCAATTTTTTGCCATTGAGGATAATGCTTTCTGTGCATTTGTTGTATATGGCTTCTATTATGTTGAGGGATGTTCCTTCTAAGTCTGCTTTCTGGAAAGTGTTTAATCAATGAGTATTGAATTTTGCCAAAGGCTTTCTCTGCATCTATTGAGATAAGCATATGGTTTTTATCTTTCAATTTGTTAATGTGGTGTATCACATTCATTGATTTGTAAATATTAAAGAATCCTTGCATCCCTGGAATAAAGCCCACTTGGTCATGATGTATGATCTTTGTAATATGTTGTTGGATTCTGTTTGCTAGAATTTTGTTGAGAATTTTTAAATAAACAACTACGTTCATCAGTGATATTGGCCTGTACTATTCTTTTGTGGTGGCATCTTTGTCTGGTTTTGGTATCAGGCTGATGGTGGCCTCATAGAATGAGTCTGGGAGTTTATCTTCCTCTTCAATTTTCTGGAAGAGTTTGAATAGTATAGGTGTTAGTTCTTCTCTAAAAATTTATGTAGAGTTCAACTGTGAAGCCATCTGGTCCTGAGCTTTCATTTATTGGAAGATTTCTGATTACAGTTTTAATTTCTGTACTTGGTATAGGTCTGATAAGCTTTTCTACTTCTTCCTGGTTCACTTTTGGAAGATTTTACTTTTTCCCCTCTTTTCTTCTTTTTATAGTCGCTTTAGACGTAAAGTTAGGTTGTTTATTTGATGTTTCTCTTGTTTCTTGAGGTAGGCTTGTGTTGTTACAAACTTCCATCTTAGCACTGCTTTTCCTGAATCCCATTGGCTTTCGGTTGTTGTGCTTTCATTTGTTTGTATGCATATTTTGACTTCCTTTTTGATGTCTTCCATGATCTGTTGGTTATTCAGAAACATGTTGTTTAGCCTCCATATGTTTGTATTTTTAATAGTTTTTTTTCTTTCCTGTAGTTGACATCTATTCATGCCACACTGGGATCAGAAAAGAAGCTTGAAGTGATTTCAATTTTTAAAAATTTACCAAGGCTAGATTTATGGCCCAGGATGCAATAAACAATGAAAAGAAATAGAAGAAAACAATAGAATGGGAAAACTAGAGATATCATCAAGAAAATTGGAGATATCAGGGAATAGTTGATGCAAAGATGGGGAAAATAAAGAACAGAAATGATCTAACAGAAGCAGAAGAGATTAAGAAGAGGTGGCAAATATACACAGAAGAACTATACAAAAAAGACTTTCATGACCCAGAAAACTGCAATGGTGTGGTCACTCACCTAGTGCCAGACATCTTGGTCTGTGAAGTCAAGTGGGCCCTCAGAAGCATTATTAATAACAAGTCTAGTGGAAGTGATGAAATTCCAACTGAGCTATTTCAAATTCTAAAGGATGATGCTGTTGAAAGTGTTGTACACAATATGCAAGCAAATTTAGAAAACTCAACAGTGGCCACAGGACTGGAAAAGATCAGTTTTCATTTCAATCCCAAAGAAAGGCAATGTTCAAAGATGTTCAAACTACCATTCTATTGTGCTCATTTCACATGACAGCAAGTTTATGCTAGAGCTTATTCTCCTTTGCATGCTCTTACTTCTTTCTAGATCATAAAAATCTTTTTTGGTGTTTGTATTTCAAATATTTAGAAATCATTTCTTTTAAACTGTTACAGCTTTAAGTCTGACTTTGAAATAAACTGATTGTTTTTATTAATCATGCATTTGTTAATCACAGACTTGTATCTTAATTTTAAAGTTATTGTTTGTGAAAATGCTTTGTCTATTAAAATATCAAATAGACTCAGGAATAGAAGAAAAAATATATAAGCACATTAAAAAAAATGAACCCATAACTTCCAGATATAAAAGCTGGTTTGGAAAAGGTGAAGGAACCAGAGGTCAAATAGCCAACATTCACTGAATCATAGAAAAAGCAAAGGAATTCCATGAAAAAAACATCTACTTCTGCTTCATTGACCACACTAAAGACTTTGACTGTGAATCACAGCAAACTGGGGAAGATTCTTCAAGAAATGGAAATATCAGACCACCTTACCTGTCTCCCGAGAAACCTGTACGCAAATCAAGAAGCAACAGTTAGAACTGGACATGGAACAACAGACTGCTTCCAAATTGGGAAAAGGGTACATCAAGGCTGTGTGTTGTTTCCCTGCTTATTTAACTTTTATACAGAGTACATCATGTGGAATATCAGGCTGGATGAATCACAAGCTGGAATCAAGTTTGCAGGGATAAATATCAACAACCTCAGCTATGCAGATGATACCACTCTCATGGAAGAAAGTGAAGAGGACCTAAAGTACTTCTTCATAACGGTGAAAGAGGAGAGTGAAAAGTTGGCTTAAAACTCAACATCAAAAAAATAAAATCATAGAATCTGCTCCCATCACTTTATGGCAAATAGAAGGGAATACAGTGGAAGTGGTGGTATATTTTATTTTCTTGGGCTACCAAATCACTGCAGACAGTGGCTGCAGCCATAAAACTAAAAGAAAAGCTCATTTTCTTCCTTGGGAGAAGAACTATGAAAACTTAGGCAACATATTAAAAAGAAGAGACATTACTTTGCCAGCAAATGTCCACCGAGTCAAAGCTATAGTTCTTCCAGTAGTCATGTATGGATGTCAGACCATAAGGAAAGCTGAGCGCTGAAGAATTGATGCTTTTGAACTGTGGTGATAGAGAAGACTCTTGAGAGTCGCTTGGACTGCAAGGAGATCAAACCAGTCCATTCTAAGTGAAATCAGTCCTGAATATTCATTAGAAGGACTGATGCTGAAGCTGAAACGCCAGTACTTTGATCACTTCATGAGAAGAACGGACTCATTTGGAAAGACCCTGATGCTGGGGAAAATTGAAGGCCAAAGGAGATGGGGGTGGCAGAGGATGAGATGGTTAGATAGCTTTACCAATTTAATGAGTTTAACTTTGAGCAAACTCCAGGAGACACTAAAGGATAGAAGAACCTGACTTGTTGCAGTTCATGAGGTCTCAAAGATTTGGAGATAACTTAGTGACTGAATAACAACAAATCTCTTTTTCTTGTCTGATCACTTTTGCTAGAACTTCCAATACTATGTTGAATAACAGTGGCAATAGTGGACATCCTTGTCTTGCTTCTTATCTTAGAGAAAATGCTTTCATCTTTTCATGGTTCGAGTATGATGTTGGTTGTAGTAGGCTCATGAGTGCATGCTAAGTTGTTTCAATTGTGTCTAACTCTTTGGTACCCACTATGGACAGTAGACTGCCAGCTTCTTTTGTCCATGGGCTTCTCAAGGCAAAAATACTAGAGTGGGTTGCCATGTCCTCCTCCAGGGGATTATTTCGACCCAGGGATCTAACCTGTGTCTCTTATGTTTCCTTCACTGGCAGATGGGCACCTGAGAAGCCCAGGATTGTCCTAACATTTTTTTATGTTGAGATATTTCCCTCTGTACCAACAGTGTTTAGTTTTTGTCAAAAATGGATGTTGACTTTTGACAACTTATTTCCTGTGTATATGGAGATGATCATACACTATTTAGTCTCTTTTTATAAATACAGTACATCACATTGACTAATCTGCAAATTTTAAATCATCCTTACATCCCTTAGATAAATCCCACTTGACAATGATATATAATTTTTTAATATGTTGTTGACTTTGGTTTATTAACATTTTTTGAGAATTTCTTATAACTGAGAGATGAATTTCTTTAGTCATTTTTAGCTTTTAGTCATTTTTAGTCATGAAGATTTTAGTCATTACTTCTTCAAGCTGATTTTCAGCCCCTTCTTGCTCTTCCTCTGAAGTGCCTGTATAATCGAAATATTAGTATGCTTGATATTCCAGGGGCCTCTGAAACTTTTCTCATTTTTTGACTTTTTTTTTTTCTTTTGCTATTCTGATTGTGTGATTTTCACTACCCTGTCTTCTAGGTTGTAGTTTTCTCTTCTTAAAGTAGTCTTTGTCTAGTTTGGGTGTCAGGGTGTTGCTGGCCTCATAAAATCAATTTGAAAACATTTGTTCCTTTTCTTTTTGGGGGGATAATTTCAGGAATCTAGGTGTGACACTTCTTTAAATGTTTGGTTGACTTCAGCTGGGAAGCTGTTTGAACCTGGAGAGCTTTTTGATTAGCAATTCATTTCATTACTGGTAATTGGTATGTTTATATTTTTTATTTCTTTCTAGTTCAACCTTAGAAAACTGTACATTTCTAGGAGTGTATCTACTTCTTCTGGGTTATTCAATTTTTTGGTACATAATTATTCATAGTATTCTCTTATGGTCCATTGTATTTCTGTGGTGTTAGTTGTAATGTCCCTTCTTTCATTTATGATTATATTTATTTGTGCCCTCTTCCTTTTTTGCTTGATGAGCCTGGCTAAAGACTTATCAATTTTGTTTATCTTTCAGAGAACCAACTCAGTTTTTATTGCTTTTAATCTCTATTTTATTTATTTCTGCTTTGAGCCTTATTATATCCTTTCTTCTTCTAGCTTTGGGTTTTGATTATTCTTCTAATTCTTGCAGTTGTAAAGTTAGATAGCTTATTTGATATTTTTCTCGTTTCTTGAGGTATTGCTATAAATTTCCCTTTTAGAATTGCTTTTGGGATCCCCTAGTGGCTCAGATAGTAAAGAGTCTGCCTGCAGTGCAGAAGATCCCCTGGAGAAGGAAATGGCAAGCCACCCCAGTATTCTTGCCTGGAAAATTCCATGAATGGAGGAGTCTGGCAGGCTCCAGTCCATGCATTCCCAGAGTCAGACACCAGCGAGCTACTTCAGAGCTAGAATTGCTTTTGCTGTGTCCCATAGACTTTGGAATGGTGGTTTCCTTTTTCAATTGCCTTGAGGTAATTTTTGACTTCCTCATTAATCATCCCAGTGACCTATTTATTGTTTAGCAGCAGATTGTTTATACTCACCATGTTTGTGCTTTTTCTAATATTTTTCATGTAGTTTATTTCTAGTCTCATACTGTTGTGGTCCAAAAAGATGCTTGATATGATTTCAACTTTGTAAAATTTATTGAGATTTGCTTTGTGATTTAGCACGTAATCTATTGTGGTGAATGTTTCATGAGCATTTGAGAAAAATGTGTATATGTGTATTTTGCTGCTTGTGGATGAAAAGTTATAAATGTATATGTGTGTGTGTGTGTGTGTGTGTGTGTATGTATTCCATCTTATCTAATGCAATTAAAGGCCAGTGTTTTCTTATTGACTTTGTGAGGATACTCTATCCACTGACATAAGCAGGATGTTAAAATCTTCTGCTATCATTGTATTATTATCAATAATTTTTTAATGTTTTTTTAAATTTGCTTTATATATTTAGGTGCTTTTTAAGTTGTATGCATAGGTTTTATAAGTATTATATCTTCTTATTGGATTAATCCCTTTATCAATGTATAATGTCTTTCTTTGTGTCTTGTTATAGTTTTCCATGTTCTTTTCTTTTATAGTCTTTAGTTTAAAGTCTATTTTCCCTCATATAAGTATTGCTACTAACTTTTTAAAACTTTCCATTTCCATGGAATATCTTTCCCATACTGTCACTGTTAATCTATGTGTGTCTTTAGATCTGAAATGAGGCTCTTGTAGGCAGCATATAGATAGGTCTTGTTTTTTTAATCCATTCAGCCACCATATGTCTTTAATTGGAGCATTTCGTTTTTTTAAATTGAAAACATCTATTGATAGGTATGTATTTATTGTCATTTTGTTGGTTGTTTTCTGGTTGTTTTATAGTTCTTTGTTCCTTTGTTTTTCTCTGGCTCACTTCTCTAATGATTTGATGACTTTTGTGTTATATTTGCATTCTCTTCTCTTTATGTTTTGTGTTATTTGTTACAGATCTTTTTGTTTATGGTAAACAATTTATATATATAAAGCAGTCTATTTTAAGCTGGTGTTCATTTGAGTTCAAATGCATTCTGAAAGCATTATATTCTTATTCCCCTGTCCCATGCTTTCTGCTTTGAAATCATATTTGACATCTTTTAATTTTTTTGTAGCACTTAATTATTTTATGTCAATATATCTATAAGTTTACTACATTTGTCTTTTTCCATACTATCTTTATAGGTAGTTGATCTTTGCTATATATTTGCTTTTACTTGTGAGATTTTTCCTTTCATATTTTTTGTTTGTTTGTTTAAAAAAAAAAACACCTCTGTTTAAAGAAGTCTCTTTGACATGAATTGTAAGGCTGGTTTAGTGGTGATAAACTGCCATCAGCTCTTGCTTTTTTATCTCTTTCAAGTCTGAATGATAACCTTACCAGGCAGAATATTCTTGTTTGTAAATTTTTTCCTTTCAGCTCTCTGAAAGTATTGTGTAATTCCTACTGGCTTGTAAAGTTTCTTTGAAAAATCAGCTGCTAGTCTTACGGAGTTTCCTCATATGTGATTAAATTTTTTTTTCCTGCTGCCTTGAAGATGGTCTCTTTAACGTTTGACATGTTAATTATAATGTGTCTTGGTGTGAGTCTTTTTGTTTTCTTCTTTTGGGGGGTTTTCTGTGCTTCTGGTGCTTGGATATTTGTTTCCCTTGCCAGGTAGGGGAAGTTTTTAGTCATTATTTCTTCAAGTAGATTTTCTTTCCCTTCTTGCTCTTCCTCTGAGGGGCCCTAATTGAAATGTTGAAATGTTAGTTGCTTGATGTTCCGGAGGTCTCTGAAACTTTTCTCATTTTTTGACTCTTTTTTCTTTTGCTATTGTGATTGTGTGATTTTCACTACCCTGTCTTAGCCAAGATTATGAGACTGTCCTTCAACATCCACTAATCTGTTATTGATTTCCTCTGGCATATTTTTTTATTTCAGTTACTGTATTTTTAATTTATGACTGATTTTCTTTATATTTTGTCTCTCAGTTAAAGTTTTTACTCTGTTCATCCATTGTTCTGAGTTTGGTGAGCATGTATGAGACTAATTTTTAAACTGTTCTTGAGTAACTAATAATAGTCAAAGATTATAACTGCATAATATTGAGAAGTATAGAGCAGAGATTATTAATTTGAAATATTTTTCTAAAAAGTTGCTTTTATCTATTACATTTAGTTCTTTTTAGGAGATTTGTCTTTTTCTCTCATTTGGAAGGTATTCCTTTGTTTGCTAATTTTGCCTATTTGTGCTTGTTTCTATGTAGTAGGTATATTAGCTATGTCTCCCAGTTTTGAAAGAGTAGCCTCATGTAGAAGGAGTCTGTGAAGCTCAGTGGCATGATTCCTACCCTGTTCACCAGAACCAGGGGTATCCCCAGTGTGGGCTGCATGCATATTCCTATTTCGGTTGTGCTGCAGTTGCTGTGAGTGTGCTTTTGGGTGGTGTTGGTGCCCAGGCTGACTAGCTGCAAGATCCAACTGCAACTGCTGTGAGCACTCTGCTGAGCGGGGCTGCTTTCTGGTAACCATGGCTGCTGTGGCTGTGCTGATGTATTGGGCTGACCCCCGGGAGTACAAGTCACCTTGGAGATGAGTGATGTTGGCCAAGATCATCTTCCAGCTGGGGCACAGTTGGAGCCCCAGGAGCTCTGATGGGGTACCAGTGCCACCTGTATTTGCCTGCTGGGTGGGGGTAGGTTGGGAGCCACTTTGGAAGGGCTGACTGAGTAGGTCACGTGGTGTTAGCTAAGTTGACTGAGAGTGACAGAAATGGCAACTGCTGGCACTAACTAGCTAGGTGGAAGGAAAGTTTAAAAATACTGATGTGTACCACCATTTCCTTCCCTGGAGAAAGTTCCACCATATCCATGTCCCTGTGCCACATGCCCTAATATCAGCCAGTAAGTCTTCATTTTGAATGACTCAGGTGCTTTTCAAGCTGCTGCCTATGTTCTGTGACTCAGACTGAGTGAGTTTGTGCAGTAGCCCTTCAAGAGTGGGTGTCTTGGTTTCCTACAACATTCTGGTTCTCCTGGAGGTAACACTGCTGGTTTTCAAAACCATACATTATACAAGCTATTTTCCTGGCACAGGTTCCCTGGTCTTAGGAACCCAATGTGGGACTCAGACACCTAACTCTTCTGGTGGGGACCTCCCTGGTTGTGAAATCCTTCCCACTTGTGACTTGCTGCATCAGGGGTGTGGGTTCTGACTAGCCCACATCTTTGCCCCTCCTACCTGTCTTGTTATTGCCTTATGTCTTTAGTTGTAGAAATCTGTTCTGTTAATCTTCAGGTCATTCTCGAAGATAGTTGTTCTGTATGTAGTAGTAGTTTTGATACATCCACAGGAAGAAGTGAGCTCAGGATCTTCCTACTGCGCCACCTTGACCTGGACTTGGTCAAGAAAATTGAAACAGACTTTTCATTCATCTACTCAGTTTTCCTTAAAATTATATACATTAACACTAGGTTCTTAAAGAGATGGGAATATCAGACTACCTTTCCTGTCTCCTGAGAAACCTGTATACAGGTCACAAAGCAACTGTTAGAACTGGACATGGAAAAATGGACTGGTTCAAAACTGGGAAAGGAGTACATCAAGGCTGTATATTGTCACCTTGTTTATTTAACTTATATGCAGAGTACATCATGTGAAATGCTGGGTTGAATAAATCATAAGTTGGAATCAGGATTGCTGGGATAAATATCAACAACCTCAGATATGCAGATGATACTACTTTAATGGCAGAAAATGAAGAGGAATTAAAGAGCCTCTAGATGAGAGTGAAAGAGGAGAGTGAAAAAGCTGGCTTAAAACTCAGCATTAAAAAAACCAAGATCATGGCATCGGGTCCCATCACTTCATGGCAAATTGATGAAGGAAAAGTGGAAACAGTGGCAGATTTTTTATTTTCTTGGGCTCCAAAATCGCTGCAGATGGTGACTGCAACCATGAAATTAAAAGATGCTTGCTCCTTGGAAGAAAAGCTATGACCAACCTAGACAGTGTATTAAAAAGCAGAGCTATCACTTTGATGACAAAAGTCCATATGGCGAAAGCTATGGTTTTTCCAGTAGCTGTGTATAAATGTGAGAGTTGGACCATAAAGAAAGCTGAGCAGTGAAGAATTGATGCTTTTGAACTGTGGTGATGGAAAAGACTCTTGAGAGTCCCTTGGACAGTAAGGAGATCAAACCACTCAATTCTGAAGGAATGTTCATTGGAAGGACTGATGCTGAAGCTGAAGCTTCAATAATTTGGCTACGTGATGTGAAGAGCCCAGTCAGTGGAAAAGACTGGTGCTATGAAAGATTGAGGGCAAGAGGATGAGATGATTGGATGGCATCACTGACTCAATGGACATGAGTTTGAGCAAACTCCAGGAGATAGTGAACGACAGGGAAGACTTGTATGGTAGAGTTCATGGGGCCAAAAAGAGCCAGACATGACTTAGCGACTGAGCATCAACAACACAAGGTTAGAAAATGTAATTCTTGCAAGCAAGCTGGGAGATAGATAAATGAACCTCCCATGTTGTGGGAGTTGGCATGTAATCAAAACTTGTCTTTTGAACCCTCCCTTTCCTTTCCAGCTTTAATGAAACTTAAATCTACTTATGGTGCTCAGACTTCTCTCCTTGATTTGGTTTCTTTCTCTTATGTTTTCTATTCTTCCATCTACACTTAG
Organism: Antilocapra americana; assembly: GCA_007570785.1. Lineage (NCBI taxonomy): Eukaryota > Metazoa > Chordata > Mammalia > Artiodactyla > Antilocapridae > Antilocapra > Antilocapra americana. Next base: position 42,044,985 of record ML663009.1, on the reverse strand, counting down.
CTATTTCCATATATAAGTCACTTCAGCTGTGTCCAACTCTTTGTGATCCAATGAACTGTAGCCCACCAGGCTCCTCTGCCCATGGGCTTCTCCAGACAAGAATACTGGAGTGGGTTGCCACACCCTTTTCCAGGGTATCTTCCCCACCCTGGGATCAAACCTGGGTCTCTTATGTCTCCTGCATTGGCAGATGGGTTATTTACCATTAATGCTACCTAGAAAGCCCTACCTTTCCCCGTATTCATTCTGAATTGATAAAATCTACTCCTACCAGGTGAGTAATTGAATAGAATGCCCTTCTTAACAACATTGCTAAAAAATGTTAAGTTCAGTTATGAATCTTGAAAAATATTTTCTTCTTCAACTTTTATTTAAAAATAAACTATGAGTGACAACTCTAGACATTTTACTAGGCAAATGTGGCATCCTAAGAAAATCATTGTCATCTAAGACCAATTAATATCTGCTTTGGGGAGATACACAATTTATAATAATTTCTTAATTAAAAAAATTAGAAGTTTCATGAATGTTTTCAGGTATGTTTTATCATTTGGTATTGATATCAAGCCTATATAAATTTTAATTCTCTTTATTTTATGGATGAAGAAACAGAAATCCAGGTCAGATTCACTCAGCTAGTAAATAACAGAATTTCAAACATATCTACTTGCAATTTTAAATTTGGTACTTTTGCTAAGACTTTTTTTTTTTTTTTTCTTTTGCTTCTCCAGTTCCAAAAGCCAGGTTTCTGAAAGGGGTCAGTCATGTATTTGACTTGGGAAAAAGGAAAGAAGAAAGAAAGGAAGGGAGGAAGGGAAGAGTGAAAACTGGAGTAAAGGGAGGAAGGAGAGAAAAGAAGAAAGGAAAGAGTACAGAAAGGAAAGAAGACGAGAAAGGAAGGAAGGAAAGAAGAAAAGAGGAAGAGTAAGGAAGGAAGGCTATGCTATGTAAAAATATCAATTGAGGTACAGGTAGAAGTTGAGTCAGCAGACTGAATATGCTCTGTGCCAAGTGGGTACCCAAGAGGGTAAGTTTCTCCCATAAACTCTTCCATTATTGCTCTTCCCAGCAGCAAGTCAAAAGAAACAGAATTCTGAAAATTAAAATAGATGGGTAAGTACAGAGTTTCCTTTGTTATATTGAAGCTTGAATTAATAAATTAGAAAAATAACAGCTGGAGAGACATCTGCAACTTTGTTATGTCTAGGATCTCTAATGCAGTATGGCATATTTATTAGGTGATTAATTTGGTAGAACCTTTACAAAAGATTCACTCTGTGCTGTTTGATGATCTTTGATCAAGGTAGAATAGCTTTAGTTCTGAAAGATAAAATTAGCTTAAAGTAGGTTTAATCTATTATTCATATCTATAAAAAGAACAGATCAGATGTAAGAAAAATTAGTGATTTGGGTACTAATCTATAAGGTAGTTATTTTTGACGAAACCAGCCCACACTAGTATATTTTCTTTCTTGTTTTCCATATTAATTATTGAATCTACATATGGACTTCATCATTTTTCTTGTAGAGAAATAATCTTATTTCTCTTCTATATATTTATCTTGATGTCATGACATGTCAAATATTTTTTAAATGAATTCCTGATAATGCTTAGCAGAGTAATCACATGAAGAAATTCAGAAGCACCTATTTTAATTAAAATAGCTTGAAATTTTATCAAAAGAATAATTTTCTTTAAGAAAAAAATTCAAATAAAACCTCATACTCTGTTCTCTTCCTTGTATAAGAAGATGATTTCAAATAAAGCTATTCACAACAGTTGTCTCAACCTGTCAGGGAACATTTGGCAGGAGGCTTCCTGTGTGCTGTTTTCTGATGTCCCTTAACCATCCCTGAATATTCAGAGATGAGTGGAGAGGCACACCTTTCCTGGGGACAAAAGAAATGCATACATTCTTAAAGTAAAAGTAACCATTTACAGCCTTCTTCCCTCTCTGATATGGAAAGTGAGTTTTACAACCCCGTCTCTTTGAGATGGATTCTAGCCATCTTGATCTTTATCTTTGCTGAAAAGGCTATCTTGTAAGACAGTATATATATGCCCACATTATGCTGAATAAACGCCTTTACTCCACCAGAGTCTTGGTCCCCATGTCTCTATTCATTTCTCTCTCTCTCTCTCTCTCCTTTCTCTCTTCCTTTATTTTCTTATCGTCGACTCTGTACTCCCAAGCCCCGGCCCATTAAAGGGCCATAACATCAACAACTTATCGTATTCACAGAATGTTGCATACAGTGAAATCTCTTTAACACTGCTATTTCAAATAATTAGAATCTAGAAAGTGTGTATGTGTGTGCATGTGTGCTAAGTCGCTGCAATTGTGTCCAACTTTTTGTGACCCTTGGACTTCAGGCCACCAGGCTCCTCTGTCCATGGAATTCTCCAAGCAAGAATACTTGAGTGGGTTGCCATTTCGTTCTCCAGGGGATCTTACCAACCCTGGGGTTGAAACTGCATCTTTTACATCTTCTGCTTTAGCTGGTGGGTGCTTTACCACTAGCACCACATGGGAAGCTGATTTTTAGCTAATTTTACCTACTGTTTTTTAACAAAAATATTTTTTAAAATGTATAGAACAATTAAGATGTACTTGATGTTGTTACAATATCGAATCTTACAAACCATGGATATAGTATCTCTCTGCATTTACTGTCTTCTCTAATTCCTCTCATGTCCAATAGTTTTGTCTGCAGGGGATTTGCATATTTTGTGTTAAATATATATTATTTCAAGGTGTTGATGTATTTTAACGTTTTGGTGGTGCATGCATGCTCAGTGTCCAACTCTTTGTGACCCCATGGACTGTATGTAGTTCCTTTGTCCATGGGATTTCCCAGGCAAGAATATTGGAGTGGGTTGCCATTTCCTCCTCCAGGAAATCTTCTGATCCAGGGATTGAACCTGAGTCTTCTGCAGTTTCTGCATTGACAGGTGAATTCTTTACCACTAAGCAACCTTGGAAGTCATTCTAAAAGTTATAAGTATATAACTTTCATTTTCCAAATTTTGCAATGTTGATGATTATGCTAATACTGTATGTAGAAACATGGTTGAATTAATCAATTTTACTAGTTTTTCTAAATTATAAGTAAATGACAATTTTTTATTTTCTTCCAATACTTTTTCTATTTATTTATTAAATCCCATTGCACTGACCAAGATCCCCAGAAAAATTATGAATATCGGTGGTGATAGTGTCATTCTTATCTCATTTGTCTTAAAAGAGCAGCTTTCACTATTTAATCATTATATACCATATTTGCTAGAGATTTTGTTGGTATCTTTCATCAAACTGAGGAAGTTTCCTTCGATTTATAGTTGATAAGAGACTTTATGACCAACCTAGACAGCGTATTAAAAAGCAAAGACATCACTTTGCTGACAAAGGTCCAGCTCGTCAAGGCTATGGTTTTTCCAGTAGTCATGTACAGATGTGAGAGTTGGGCTATCAAGAAAGCTGAGCACCGAAGAATTGATACTTTTGAACTGTGGTGTTGGAGAAGACTCTTGAGAGTCCCTTGGACTGCAAGGAGATCCAACCAGTCCATCCTAAAGGAGATCAGTCCTGGGTGTTCATTGGAAGGACTGATGTTGAAGCTGAAACTCCAATACTTGGGCCACCTCATACAAAGAGCTGACTCATTTGAAAAGACCCTGATGCTGGGAAAGATTGAAGGTGGGAGGAGAAGGGGATGACAGAGGATGAGATGGTTGGATGCCATCACCAACTCAATGGACATGAGTTTGGGTGGGCTCTGGGAGGTGGTGTTGGACAGGGTGGCCTGGCATGCTGCAGCTCTTGGGGTCGCAAACAGTCAGACATGACTGAGCAATTGAACTGAACTGAATTGAAGAGTTTTTATCATGATAAGGTGTTGGACTTTATCAAATATCTTTTACACATCCAATTAAAAAAATTATTGGAATACAGTTGATTTACAGTGTTATTTTCAGGTGTACGGCAAAGTAAATCAGTTATATATATACATATATCCATTATTTTTTAAATTCTTTTCTCCATAAAAATATTGATAATTAAATCTATTAAGTATAACTTTGCTTTTTTTTCTTGAATTTCCATCAGTTTGAAATATGTTTTAGAGATGGTAAGCATTGCTGTCAGGCTAAAAAATTTAAGCAGTCTTTTCCTCCAAGCTAGTATATTCTCTTCAAAAAAAGTTACAATGTGAAATAGTTATTGCTCTTCACAGTGATTAAAAAGTTAGTGACTTGAATGGTCATACCTCTTAAAATAAGAAAATTTAGTCAACTAATATTTATCTTGCTGATACCTTAAATCTGTGGAAACCATCCATTTTAAGAAAACAATGCTTCTTTGTTTGAGCATTTACATTTTTCATATATTTGTATAAAAATAGAAGCTTAAAAGGAAATGTATCAACTTGGATTTAAAATTAAATCCAAGTTGATAAATAGGCACATATTTCAAGAAGTAAGTTGGAACCATGGAAAGGAATAGTTGGGCTTGTCCAGAAACATCTGAAATAATTAACTCATTTATTTTTTCACTAATGTCTTGCAAAAACTATTTATAACAGCCTTGCATTCAAGATGTTTCTTTTTCTGTCCTAAGCAAAAGAAAACATCATTCTGTACAATGCACCTAATAGATTATACAAGCATACAGTGTAAACCTTTTAAGCATTTCTCCATTTTAGGCAACATATCTTTCTAAGGCAATTTAACAAAGCAATCTTTCTAAGGCTAATTTATCTTATAAGCTGCAGGGTACATTCATTTTAACCTGGTCAGGTTTCTACTCTAAGTATAAATCAAAAATTTAAAAATTATTAGCTACCAGAACATTAAAAATAAAAAAACAAAAACACAGACTTCTGGATTAGCATTAGCTCTGTGGACCTAGAGGTAAGAGCTGTGGGCTTTCGTCCTCTATAGCCTGCGGGTGTGACAAGATGGCAGCATGAACTCATTATCTGATTTCACAAAGACATAAAGCCTTTTCCTGCATCTATGACCATGATATCACAGTTGCATCCTTCATCTCTTGTTTGTTTTCACTGTGATTAGTCCAGTGTGCTTTCAAGATAGCTTTCTTAAATTCAACCCAAACTGCCATTCCTGAAGTGTATGTTGTGTCTTTCACTATTTAATCTACTGAATAAACAGCATAGTAAATTTATCCCAGTGCCTGAGGTTTGATCCCTGGGTTGGAAAGATCCCCTGGAGAAGGAAATGGCAACCCACTCCGGTATTCTTCTTGTCTGAGCAATCTCTTGGACAGAGGAACCTGGCAGGCTACAGTTCATGTCATCGCAAAGAGTCAGATATGATTGAGCAACTGAGCCCATTCTATTTTGCTTTCACAGTGATTTTATGTATACACAGCATGTGCACACACACAGACACACACAGATATATTTTTTCCTGGGCTCTTGGGTCCATTTCTAAAAGCAGTAGTGTGTAGCACCTACAGTTATCATGTTTTGTGCTAGGTGTAATGAGAGATAACAAGATGAAGAACATAGTCTTTTGCCCTAGGGAAGAGACCTTGTGGAGAAAAGATCTACCAGATATATAAATAAATAAATAAATGCAATTTTTTTTGGCTCCCAAATCACTGCAGATGGTGACTGCAGCCATGAAATGAAAAGAAACTTGCTCCTTGGAACAAAAGCTATGACTAACCTAGACAACATATTAAAAAGCAGAGAGGTTACTCTGCCAACAAAGGTCTGTCTAGTCAAAGCTATAGTTTTTCGGTAGTCAGGTTTATATCTGAGAGTTGCACTATAAAGAAAGCTGAGCACTGAAGAACTGATGCTTTTGAACTGTGGTATTGGGGAAGATTTTTGAGAGTCCCTTGGACTGCAAGGAGATCCAACCAGTCAATCCTAAAGGAAATAAGTCCTGAATATTCATTAGAAGAACTAATGTTGAAGCTGAAGCTCCAATACTTTGGCCACCTGATGTGAAGAACTGACTCATTTGAAAACACCCTCGTGCTGGGAAAGATTGAAAGCAGGAGGAGATGAGGGCAACAGAGGATGAGATGGTTGGATGACATCACTGACTGGATGGACATGAGTTTGAGTAAGCTCCAGGAGTTGGTGATGGGCAGGGAAGTCTGGAATTTTGCAGTCCATGGGGTCGCTAAGAGTCAGACATCACTGAACTGAAATGAAATGTTAGAGAACATCTTTGGAACGATAAACAAGGTGACATTCAAAGTACTCCATGGATCTTGCATCTTAAAAGCAATTCTACTGAGGTATCAATTATATATAATAAAATGCATCCATTAAAAAAAGAGAACACTTGGATTTTAAGTTCTTTTCAAGCTACTTATAAATCTGTGACCATGAACACCTCTCTGATGGGATTGATTAATGTCACTTTCATAGGCTCTTACTGAGTTTAAATTTAAAATAATGGATATAAAATGGAACCCCTTTATAATTACCAAATGATATATATATCAAAGTTATCTGTATTTGAGGCAAAAAATTTCATGGAGAGTGTGTAACTTTCATGATGATCTTTTTAATAAGCAGGCAATCTGAATAGCTCTTTTGGTCCCTGGCTTCCACTTAGCTAAACTTCATCTCTCTTTCAAAAGGACAGATTTTTTAAACTATATTCCTGAATTCTTTTTTGAGATTTTCACACTTTGCTTTTTTCTGTCTAATTTTTAAAAATTTATTTATTTTTTAATTGAAGGATAATTGCTTTACAGAATTTTGTTGTTTTCTGCCAAATATCAACATGAATCAGCCATAAATATACATATATTCCACCGTCTTGAATGTCCCTCCCATCTCCCTCTCCATCCCAACCCTCTAGGTTGCTACAGAGCCCCTGTTTGAGTTCCCTCATTCATGCAGTTAATTCCCATTGGCTATCCATTTTACATATGTTAATGTAAGGATCCATGTTACTCTTCCCATACATCTCACCCTATTCTTCCTCCCCCAATATGTCCATAAGTCTGTTCTCTATGGCTGTTTCTCCATTGCTGCCCTGCAAATGAATTCATTGATACCATCTTTCTAGATTCCATATATATGCATTAGCATATGATATTTCTCTTTCTCTTTCTGACTTACTCCACTCTGTACAATAAGCTCTAGGTTCATTCACCTCAGTAGGACTGACCCAAATGCATTTGCATTCCATTGCATATATGTACTACAGCTTCTTTATCCATTCATTGGTCAATGGACATTTAGGTTGCTTCCATATTCTGGATTTTATGAATAGTTCTTCAGTGAACATTGGAGTACACATCCCTTTTCAATTTTGGTGAACATGTGTCTTTTTCAATTTTGGTTTCCTCAAGGTATATGCCTAGTAGTGGGATTACTGTGTCATATGGTAGTTTCATTCCTAGTTTTTAAAGGTATCTTCATACTACCTTCCGTAGTGGCTGCATCAATTTACATTCCCACCAACATTGCAAGAGAGTTCCCTTTTCTCCACACCCTTTCCAGCATTTATTGTTTATAGACTTTTTGATGATGACCATTCTGACTGATATGGAGTGATATCTCATTGTAGTTTTGATTTTCATTTCTCAAATAATGAGCGATGTTGAGCATCTTTTTATATGTTTGTTAACTATCTATATGTCTTCTTTGGAGAAATGTCCATTTAGATCCGTTTCCCACTTTTTGATAGGGTTGTTTATTTTTTCTGGTATTGACTTGTATGAGCTGCTTGTATATTTTGGAAATTAATCCTTTGTCAGTTGTTTCATTTGCTGCTATCTTCTCCTAACCTGAGAGATATCTTTTCACCTTGTTTATAGTACTTTGCTTTGAAAAAGCTTTTAAGTTTAATTAGGTCCCACATGTTTATTTTTGGTTTTATTTCCATTACTCAGGGAGATGGGTCATAGAGGATCATGCTTTGATTTATGTCATTGAGTGTTCTGCCTGTGTTTTCCTCTAAGAGTATTACAGGTTTTGGTCTTACATTTAGGTCTCTAAGCCATTTTGAGTTTATCCTTGTGTATGGTGTTAGGAAGTGTTCTAATTTCATTCTTTTGCATGCAACTGTTCAGTTTTCCCAGCACCACTTATTGAAGAGGCTGTCTTTGCCCCATTGTATATTCTTGCCTTGTTTGTCAAAAATAAAGTACCAATAGATGTGTGGATTTATCTCTGTGTTTTCTATCTTGTTCCATGGGTCCATATTTCTGTTTTTGTGTCAGTACCATACTGTCTTGTTGACTATAGCTTTGTAATGTAGTTTGAAGTCAGGAAGTTTGATTCCTCTGGCTCCATTCTTCTTTCTCATGACTGCTTTGGCTAGTCCAGGTCTTTTGCATTTCCATTTGAATTCTGAATTTTTTTTTTCTAGTTGTGCCATTGGTATTTTGATAGGGATCACAATGAATCTGTAGATTAAATTTGGTAGTGTAGTCATTTTCACAAAATTTATTCTTCCAACCCAAGGACATGGAATATCTCTCCATCTCTTTATGTCATCATTGATTTCTTTCAACAGTGTCTTATAATTTTCCATACATAGTTCTTTTGTCTCCTTAGATAGGTTTATTCCTAGACATTTTATTCTTTTGTTGCAATGGTGAATGGGATTGATTCCTTAATTTCTCTTTCTGATTTTTCATTGTTAGCATATAGAAATGCAAGTGATTTGGGGGTATTGATTTTGTATCCTGCAACTTTGCTAACTTCACTGATTAGCTCTGGTAATTTTCTGATAGTATCTAGGGTTTTCTATGTATAGTATCATGTCTATGTATAGTATGTATACTATGTATAGTATGTATACTATGTATAGTATGATACTATGTATGTATGTACATATGTACACACATACATATATATGTACATAGTATCATGTTATACATACATGCATATGTATGTATGTATAGTATACTATGTATAGTATGCATACTATGTGTAGTATGATACTATGTATAGTATCATGTCTGCAAACAGTGAGAGTTTGATTTCTTTTCCAAGTTGGATTCCTTTATTTCCTTTCTTCTCTGATTTCCATAGCTAGGACTTCCAAACTATGTTGAATAATAGTGATGAGAGTGGACACACTTGTCTTGTTCCTGATCTTAGACTAGGGAACACTTTCAGTTTTTCACCATTGAGAATAATGTTTGCTGTGGGCTTATCATATATTACCTTTACTATGTTGAGGTAGATTCTTTCTATGCCCATTTATTGAAAAGTTTTTTTTAATAATAAATAGATGATGCATTTTGTCAAAGGCTTTTTCTGCATCTATTGAGATTATCATATGGTTTTTATCTTTCAATTTGTTAATATGGTGTATCACATTGATTGATTTGTGTGTATTGAAGAATCCTTGTATCCCTAGAATAAACAAGACTTGATTTATTAGTTTTTTAATGTGTTGTTGACTTCTGTTTGCTAGAGTTTTGTGGAGGATTTTTGCATCTATGTTCATCAGTGACACTGGTCTGTAATTTTCTGTTTTTTTGTCATCTTTGCCTGGTTTTGGTAACAAGGTGATGGTGGCCTTGTAGAATGAGCTTGGAAGTGTTCCTTCTTCTGCAGTTTTTTGAAAGAATTCTAGAAGGATAGGCATTAGCTCTTCTCTCTCTAAATGTTTGATGGAATTCAAACATTTCATTTGTGAAGCCATCTGACCCTGGGTTTTTGGTTTTAGGGAGATTTTGGATCACAGTTTTAATTTCAGTGCTTGTAATTGGATTGTTCATAATTTCTTTCTTCCTGGCTCAGTCTTGGAAGATTGAACTTTTCTAAGAATCTGTCCATTTTTTAAGGTTGCCATATCTTTGCTCATAGTAGTCTCCTAATTCTTTTATTTCTGCATTGTCTATTGCAACATCTCCTTTTGCTTTTGTAATTTTGCTGATCTGATCCTTTTCTCTTTTTTTCTTGATGAGTCTGGCTAAAGGTTTGTCAATTTTGTTTATCTTCTCAAAGAACCAGCTTTTAGTTTTATTGATCTTTACTATTGCTTTTTTCATTTCTTTCTGCTTTGATCTTTATGATTTATTTCCTTCTACTAATGTTGGGCTTCTACTAATGTTGTTCTTCTTCTTTTTCCAGTTATTTTAGGTGTAAAGTTGGGTTGTCTATTTGATGTTTTTCTTATTCCTTGAGGTAGGATTCTATTGCTATAAACTTCCCTCTGAGAACTGCTTTTGCTGCATTCCATAGATTTTGAGTTGTTGTGTTTTCATTGTTATTTGTCTCTAGGAATTTTTTGATTTCCCTTTTGATTTCTTCATTTAGCTGTTTGTTATTTAGAAACATATTGTTTAATCTCCATGTGTTTGTGTTTTTTACAATTGTTTTCTAGTAATTGATACCTAGTCTCATAGCATTGTTGTCAGAAAAGATGCTTGGTATGATTTCAGTTTTGTTGAATTTACTGAGATTTGATGTGTGACTCAAGATGTGATCTATCCTGGAGAATGTTCCATGTGCACTTGAGTTTTTTTCTGCTTTAGAACTCCAGAGCTATTCTACTTCTCTTGGAAGAGTCAGCATGATCTTGTTTTAAAGTCTTTTCATAATTAAGGCTTCACAATTAACTATTATCATTAACACAAACAATTAACTAATATTAAAAAGTATACTCAAAAGTAGATCAGATACTCAAGCTCAGGAAACAGGAGTAATCTGTAACAATGCACATGGGATTTTTACATGAGATTCTAATTTGTTAGAAATTCAGGAGCCTGTGGAAATTTAATTTTTGAAATATTAATCTTATATCCCATTAGAATGTTGATATGAAGCAAACAGCTGCATCTAATACAATATAGTCAACCAAGTTATCTTCCTCCACTTCTCATTGTAGGATGTCTTTCAAAGACACAAAATGTTAAAAATCCATATCCTAGTAAGCACAAGTCTTAGAGATTATAATTAAGAGTTACAGTTGCTGGTCAAACTATTTTTCCTTTTAGATAGTTTATTTCCAAAGAATCACATACAGGATATTTAAGGATTAACATGCCAATTTTTCTAGTTATTTTTTGCTTTTGGTTGGAAGGAGGGATGGAAGAAGAGGCAAAGCCTGCCATGTGATGTGTTTGAGACAAGCTTATAGTTGATAAAATTTGTAGTTGAAAAAACATTTAAACTCAGATAATTAAGCTTCATATCAAAAGGTTTGTTTTAGTTGTACGTATTAAACTGACAACAAGTTCACATATTCCATCTTCATTTGGGAAATAATGGGGGTAATTGATATGCTTAGAACTTGTACTTCTTTAAAAATTAGATATATAACATTCATTGTGCTCATCCATAGTCTTTTAAAATATTTGCTCACAAGCTGCTTTATTATCTAGAATTTATTCACTGTGTATTAATTCAAAAGGAAGTGAATGCATCTCCTTTGCCTGTGACTGTTTCTGTGACATTTGTGTTATCCTGTTATTGTGATATAAAAAACAAGTATGTTTACATAATATATTGTGTTTGTTTGGTGTGACACTGTTAGATGCTATTTATGCTTATTAAGTCATCTGCAATTTTTTCAGTACCACTGAAAAGTGTTAGGTGAGGGCTAGCAAATTGGATTACTCGTATTTGAAAAATCAAAGGATACATTTAATGTTTTATTTTTCTTAAGAAGAATGTTTGTTTAATCTAAATGTTATACTATGACTTTCATAATTGTTTCCAAGATTTTTCTCCCCTTGGAACCTGAAATTTTACAGCTATGTTAATTAATAACAATGTTTTGCAGTTCTGTGGCACCTTTTTGTCTGAGAATCTCAATGTTTACTTAATGTTCATCATATCTTTGGAGAGATGTGAATCAATGATATTTTCTTCTCTACTTTTTTTTTTAATACAAATAGTGCATGAATTTTAAAAACCCTCTTTTGTTCAGTAATGCATTTGCATGGTACACTGCAAATAAAGAGAGTCTCACTCAGCTGCTGTTCTCAAGGAAACTGAATGGGCCTTAACTTTCTTGCCTTAAGTTGGTGAAGGTGCAAAAGTAAAGCTACAAAAAAGTCCATTTCATGGACTTCTTGGAGGTAAAAATCATGCTTTTGCATTTTTTAATTTTTCACATTATAGGTACAGTGAAAGTAACTATGAACTCCAAATATGCAGATTCTACAGGATAATGGAATGATACTATCCTTGTAGGCTAAGGTGAACTATAGTACAGGGAATTTGAGAACTACAGATTAAGTCTAGATTCCTTGGGTTAGCAACCTGCTGCTGCAGAACAGTTACCACAAACTCAAGGGCTTCAAACAACACAGGTTTATTGTTAGTATCTCAGAGTGTCTGAGGGTCCAAGTTTGAGCTCTCTGCTTAGGATCTCAGAAAGATTCAACCAAACTGCTATCTGGGATATGTTCACATTTGGAGGCTGATGGAAGAATTCACTTCCAAGGTTACTTAGGTTGTCAGCAGAATTCATTTCCTTTCAGTTGTTGGACTGAGGACCCTGCCTTGTTGCTGGCTCTTGGGTGGAAACCACTTTCAGATCCTAGTGACCATCCTCAGCTCCTTGCCAAGTGACTCTTCCTGGCAAGAAAAAAGAAAATTGGCTAGGGAAAAAGAGACTCTAGTTAATCTGCCAACAAGATAGTCTTATAAACATAATATAAACATAGGAGGGACTTACCTTCTGTTTTGTCATTTTTCCACCAAGTTGAAGCAAGTGACAGGCTTTTCCCACACTCCAGGGAGGGCAATTCTATCTGGCCATGAGCATAAGGAGGTGGGGATTATAAGGACCACTGGAGAGTCTGCTCATCCTAGTCCTAAGCCTGTCTATATTGACTGAGATTAAGGAAGGTTGCTTATAATGGAAAAGCCAAGTTAATAGTGACTAGAGCAAAATTCGAACTTAATTTTTCTCTCACATAAAAACAAAAGAAGATAAATCCAGAAGAAAGCATAGTCTTCCTATTCATCTGGGACCCCAAATCTCTCTTTGTTCTGTACAATTCTCAGTATATCTTTCAGTCATAGCTTTTAGTCTTAACGTCACTTCATCAGTCAATATGGATATTGATATTTATAGCCATCACTAACATAAAAATAGAATAGATAGAAAAATAGAAAAATGTTAAACCCAGCTAAAGCAGCTTCAATAAAGCAGTCCATCATTTGGACAAACCTTACATATAGTGGAGGTTTACATATACCTTAGTTGCACAGAGCTGACAGGGAGGCTGAAAGATGTAGTTTTCAACTGGAGCTATTGTTGCCCCAATTAAATCAAGGTTCTTTTACTAAACAAGCAAATAAGAATAGCTATTGGGTGGTAAGTTGCTGTTTTTACCATGCTGTCAATGAGAGTTCCTTATAAGCTTGCCCTAACAAAATGTTGAACCTAACTGTCCTAACCTCCTATGGAAACTATGCACCAGGGCCTGTATTCAGCCACCCCTAAACAGAGAGACCATGGGACTTCTTGGTGGTTCAGAGTTTGCCTTGTAACGCAGGGAACATGGGTTTGATCCCTGGTCAGGGAACTAAGATTCCCACATGCAGCAGGGAAACTAAGACTGCCCTCCACAACTAGAAATTCCCTGTGCTTCAGTGAAAGATCCTGCATGATGCAAAGAAGACCCCAAATTCTTCAACTAAGGACTGATGCAGCCAAATAAATAAATAAAAACAGAGGAACTATGTAGATCATTTCCTGTGCTGGTTCAAGTGTCTTTGCCATGGAATGTTTCATACATTGATATTTCCCATCCTTGTCAGAGTTCCTGCATTGGTAACATGTGCAGTGAATCAATCAGAAGTACTTGGACTGTGCTTTGTTTTGATTAATTCCATCCTTCATCCTCACCCCTTGGTTCCTAAAGCTCTTGAGTTGGTGTCCTGGCCTGGTGCCTGCCTCCCTTCTACTTGGTGATTTATAGCCTGCTCTGGAATCCCCATCACGGTGTGCTGGCTTCATTTCAGGACACAGATCACTCCCTTTTATGTCTTTGATGCCACGTCCTTGTTTGGGTGTGTTGTGCTCTCTGTCCTCATGCTCCTGGCTACCATGCTGTTCTGTCAGTTACAGCTGGGACTGACCCCAGCACCTGTCCTATTTCATTGTCAGAGTGTAGTTCCCAATTTATCTATTAATACCTGCAGCCTCAACCTGCCACACCTACAGCAATTATATGGGCCACACCAGAGGTTGCACAGATGGCAGTGATTAGCCTAGGTGTATGATAGGAAGTTGGTGAACATTTGAACTGAGTTTAATGAAAATTATATTTTGGGAGAGGATTCTTTGATCATACTAATGCCAACTTCCCTTCCGTACACAGGTTATGATTTTTTTCTTCTCCAAAAATATTCCAGTACAAGTCCAAGACCATTCTTAAATTTTTAAATACATATGTTAGGCAATGGTCTTAGGACCTAACTTTGACAATGATCCAATAGGCCAAAAATCTCACTCTCTTCATTCAAAACAGGACATCAGAGTATCAGTTTCCATTCACACTACTAATATTCCTGAAAATTTTCTTTGTATAAGACCCTGTTCTTATTGTTTGGGAGACAGGACTGAATAAAATAATGTCCCAATCTTACATCATTTATAATCTAGAGAAAAACATTTCCCTGTTCAGATGTTGAATGGACAAACATGCAAATATCAAGGAATGATAAATGCATTGCTAGGAATTAAGTAAGCTATCGTATTAGTGATTGACTTATGTTTAAATAATCAAGAAAGGCCTCTGAAGAATTAATTAATTAATATATGCTGGGAATTTTTTCCAATAGCCAAGAAACAGAAACAATCTGTCTGTTAAGAAGGTAATCTTGTCAGTTTTAACAACATGGATGAAACTGGAGGGCATTGTGTTAAATGAAATGAGCAGACAGAAAAATACTGTATGGTTTCACTTATGGAAGAAGAAATGAAGTCGCACAGTCATATGACTCTTTGCAACCCCAAAGGCTGTAGCCTACCAGGTTCCTCTGTCCATGGAATTTTCCAAGCAAGAATACTGGAGTGGGTTGCCATTTCCTTCTACAAGGGATCTTCCTGACCCAGGAATTGAACCTGTGTCTTCTGCATTGCAGGGAGATGTTTTACCATCTGAGCCACCAGGAAAGCTCGTTTATACGTGGAATTTATTTTTTTTAAAAGTCAGACTCATAGGGACTTTTCCTCCCAGGGGACCTGGCAGCAGACAGAATGGAGACAGGGACTCACACCAGCCCAGCCAACACTCCGGCAAAAATGAAAGTCCCTCTGACTCACTACCTGGCTTCCAGAGACAGCCTCCGTGAGAGAGAGCTATATCAACAACCAGCAGGGAACCCCACACAAGGCGTTTCTGATGCAAACAGTCAATCAAGCCAGCCTGGAGGATACTTCAGGAAGAGGATATAAGCACTGCCTTAAATTTTCTGTGGAAGAAATTATCCAAAAAGAAGTTACAGAGAACTGCACAGATGGAGTATTATACCCTCCAATGGGACAAGATACTGCACCAGAGGTCAACTTCATATTTGAATAAAAAATTGGAGAAAACCCAGATGAGGAAGGAAATACATTTTATCAAAGACTCAAGTCAATGAAGGAAACAACAGAAGCACAAAATATTCCAGGCAGTTTTTGAAATGTATGTCCAGAAAAGAAGCCAGTTCGACAGTTAGCCTGGGTTGCCAGTGGTTATATAATATGGCAAAATTCTACTGAATATATATGATACAAAATGGCAAAAATTCAAACTGTCTAGCAAGTGCAAAGAAATGATTACTTTATTGAGTTACACTATACCATTCTCCTTCATGACATTGCCTCTCAGGAGATTATTCATTGGCAAACTCAAGTTCTCTGGCATCCACAGTATGGTACTAAAGTAAAACATAATAAGAGCCATCTGATCAAGGAAGCACAATTGAAATAAATG
The DNA here is from genome assembly GCA_007570785.1 of Antilocapra americana. NCBI lineage: Eukaryota > Metazoa > Chordata > Mammalia > Artiodactyla > Antilocapridae > Antilocapra > Antilocapra americana. Next base: position 42,029,095 of record ML663009.1, on the reverse strand, counting down.
AAGACCATGAGGTCGGATGAAGTGTAAACATGCTTATTAATGATGACTTGTATTCCATTCTTCATTGATATCTAGCCTAAGGGGTTAGACAAATCCCCAAGTGCCACTTTCTGGAAATGGCCTGATTATGAAACTATATTGCTTCCTTAATAAAGAGCATCACAATGTAAAAGTGTCTTATCAACAGTAATAGTGCTATGTGTGTGTGTGTTAAGTTGCTTTAGTCGTATCCAACTCTTTGTGACCATGTGGGCTACAGCCCATCAGGCTCCTCTGTCCATGGGAATCTCCAGGCAAAATACTGGAGTTGGTGAGGGTGTGGCTGAAGTAGGGAGAGTTTGGTCAAAGGTTAAATAAATAAATTTGAAGATTCTAACATATAGTATAGTGACCAAAGTTAATAATATTGTATTGTATACTTGAAGATTGCTAAGAGAATAAATCTTAAGCATTTTTACCAAAAAAAAAAAATAGATAGCTAGATAAATAAATAGATATGAGCCTTCAGTGTGGGAGACCCAACTTCGATCCCTGGGTCAGGAAGATCTCCTAGAGAAAAGAATGGCAACCCACTCCAGTATTCTTCCCGAGAGAATCCCATGAACAGAGGAGCCTGGTGGGCTACAGTCCATGGAGTCACAAGGAGTTGGACACAACCAAGTGACTAACATTTTCATTTTCTTTCACATAAGTTCATAGATATGTTATTTATCTTCATTCTAGGACTCTTTCACAATGTATATGTATATTAAATCATTATGCTGGACACTTTAAATATATTACAATTTTGTCTGTTATACCTCAATAAAAACATAAAAGTGAAGTAAAATTAAAAAAAATATATGCTGGGATCTTGAAAATACTTATCACTAGATGTTTAACAACATAATTTTTAATGTATCCATAAAATAGGCAGCCAATAAAACTAATGATGATGTATATTTAGATAAAGAAGAAAATGTGCATATGTTTAAATGTGCATACAAGTTTATACCACAAAATGTTTATAATCACAACCTCTAGGTAGTGAGGTTAGGAATCATTAAAAATTCTGCTCTTCATATGTTTCCTGACCTTTTTCTTGCAGTGTGTATGGTTTTTTTCTTACAAAAAGAAAAGAAAAGCAATACAAATTACATCGTAAAATAGATAGAAAGGAATACAGACAGGCTGTCTCTAAGCATTTCTCTTTTGCAGATAAAGGCTGATGACCTTCACCATCACAGGGAGGAGCTGCTTTTCTTACTAACACTATTTTTAGACAACTACAGTAAGCACTACCTAATACTAGATTTATTAGTGCTTCATCTGAACAAGACGGAGCCATGTGCAGCTTATAGTTGCAAGGAAACGAAACCTCAGACAAGCTAATGTGAGAAGAAAGAAATAGGCCTCTGAGGATGTCTGCTTGCCAGCTGTGCTAGGTGACCCAGTGCTTTGCCCATGAGAATGTCCATGTTCAACGAACTGTAGTGGAACAATTCACCCATGCAAAAACATGTGTATATTTCCAAAGAGGGAGCTTAAGGAAGTTCAAGAGCAAAATGAATCCTTATATTGTGCTGAACTCTTTGGTATATACATGCACATATCATAAGTATGCTCAGTGGACTAGTTATTTATTATGAAGACATAACACTTCTTGCTGATTCTGAAAGAGGGAGCTGCAAATTATTATATGGGTACATTTACCCTATATTTCCACTTCATTATACTTGTGGATAATTAATACTCTGCATAGAACTGCAGTCAGTATGTACTCAAATATAATACACATTTATATATATATTTTTTCAATAAACACAGAGACTCATTTCCATGTGTGTTACCATCTACTTACTTCTTGAAGTTGGAGCCAAAGCCCTTAGAGTAAGAATGTACCTTGTTCCAGTAGTGGCAGAGATGTTTATCTCAGGAATTTGAGAATAACAAAAAGCAGGAAAGAAACTGTAAAGGATATAACCCTTAAAGGGGGAAAACTTCACTGGGTGGGGTGCATTTTAATAAGGCTTTTGAGGGAAATCGACAGTCTGAGGAGCACAGAAAAGCTGGAAATGAGCAAAAGGCTGTTTTGTTACTGACTTGAGCTATCAGAGGATAGAGCTGAGGGCTGCCAGAAAGGCTAGAAATTGAGTGAGGAAATCCTAACAAGGAAGAAACCTCAGAAGGAAGAGCCCTCGAATCTCTATACAAATTCCTCTCAAATCCCCCAACATAGCGGAGATGCTCAGACACTCTACAAAAAGCAACAGTGGAAAGGTTGAAAGAAATGTCAGTTGCTGCCTCCATGAGGGAGAGAAGAGTTTAGAGTTTTGAGTCCGGCCGTATTGGAAGGCTTGGTTAACTCTAACTGTTCAGGGATCTAAAGGGTTCACCCTAGGTCTGAACAGAAATCATGAGACTCACTTCTGACATCACAGAACCAAGCCTTCACAAGGCCAATGCAAATGGTCAGGAATGTAACAGCCTGTTAGATCAAAAACAAACACCATCCAGAGGATGATAGGAGGATCCAGAGCCTCTGCACTCTTTCACCCACAATGTCTAGTACATACTAAAAATTAGTAGGTATGCAAAGAACCAGGAAAATGTGACACAGGGTCAAGAGAAAAATAAGCCAAAATAACCAAGCCTGATGACACCGATGTTGAAACTAGCACACGAGAATGTTAAAGCAGCTGCTCTAACTATATGCAAACTGGAATTTATCTATTTATTGCTTCCCAGTCCCAAGTCAACCTTTCTTTGCCCTGCTTTGTGATATTGGAACTGGAGTCTACAAACACTTCTCTTTTGCCAGCTGGCACAATGAAAACGTTTGCTAAAAGAATGTACTGAGTTATTGCAAGGGATAGATGCTCCTCTTCCTGGTTCTGGTGTGCTTTTAACTTTTAAAAATGCTGGTTGCTGCAGCATGAGGCAGCCAGTAGGATGTGTGACACCAGAAGGTGGCTTTCCAATGAGTTTTAGCAGCACCTCAGCAGGCAGCTTCCCGCTTGTTTTTCCACTGGATTCCTATCCCAGCAGGTGATTTCCTGCTTGCTGTCCCTTGCCCAAAGTACACCATGAACGTTCCTACCATCCAGTGGTCCAAAGACACACTCAATCTAATAATGTATGGATCTCAGTCTTGAAGACAGAAGTGACTTATTCCACGTCTATTTATACGTAAATCAGTGGCTGTGGCTGCTCCCTGTGTAGGCTATTTACATATTCGAGCTCTCTTTATCTCTCAGTAGTTAATTCCCTGGAACTAGTTAATAACTCTTTTAATTATACTTTTCCTATTCAAATTATTGGTGTATTTTCTCCCTTTTGGGTCCCTGAGCTGCAAAACATATTCAAAGTGCACACAAAGTTGTCTAAAAATAAGTTCAAAATGAATAGGATACCTAAGTAGAATTTCTAGAGCTAAAAACTAAACTGAATAAAATATAAAATAGCTATAAGAAAAACAATCAATATATAAAATATCTAAAAAATTCATGATGTGAACTTACTAGTAGATTGAATGTGATAAAATAATGTCTGATCTTAAAAGTTGGTTAACGTCTATGAATTTCTCTGGGTTTCCCTGGTGGCTTAGATGGTAAAGAATCTGCCTGCAATGTGGGAGACCTGGGTTTGATCCCTAGGTTAGGAAGGTCTCTTGGAGATGGGCATGGCAACCAGTATTCTTGCCTGGAGAATCCCATGGACTGTGGAGCCTGGCTGGCTACAGTCCATGGGTCGCAAAGAGTCAGACACAACTAAGCCACACACTCACACATGTATTTCTCTGGCGAACTTAAAAAACAGAGAATGAAAAAAAATAATTGAACAGAGCTTTAGGGACCTGTGGAATACTGTCACAAAAATATACTATACATATAATTATAGTCTCAGAAAGAGAGGAGAAAGAGAAAATTAGACAGAAGAATAGTTTTAAAAACCAGAATTGAAGGAGACACGTGTACCCCAATGTTCATCACCACATTGTTTACAATAGCCAGGACATGGAAGCAACCTAGATGCCCATCAACTGACGAATGGATAAGAAAGCTGTGGTACATATACACAATGGAACATTACTCAGCATTAAAAAAAAATTTCGTTTGAATCAGTTCTACTCAGGTGGACGGAACTGGAGCCTATTATCCAGAGAGAAGTAAGCCAGAAGGAAAAACAAAAATACAGTATGCTAACGCATATATATGGAATTTAGAAAGATGGTAACGAGAACCCTGCAAGCGAGACAGCAAAAGAAACGCAGATGTATAGAACAGTCTCGTGGACTCTGTGGAAGAGGGAAAGGGTGGGATGATATGGGAGAATGGCATTGAAACGTGTTAATTATCATATGTGAAATCAATTGCCAGCCCAGGGTTGATGCTCGGGGCTGGTGCACCGAGATGACCCAGGGGGAAGGAATCGGGAGGGAGGAGGGAGGGGGGTTCTGGAGGGGGAAACATATGTATACCCATGGCGGATTCATGGCAATATATGGCGAAACCAACACAATAAAGTAAACAAAATTTAAAATAAATAAATAAATAAATTAGAACACCGAAAAAAAATTAAAATAATGGTTGAAAAGTTCCCATCTTGGGGAAACATATAAATCTAGATTCAAGAAGTTCAGCAAATTCTAAATATATAAATATATGCTGCTGCTGCTAAGTCGCGTCAGTCGTGCCAGACTCTGTGAGACCCCTTAGACGGCAGCCCCCCAGGCTCCCCCGTCCCTGGGATTCTCCAGATAAGAACGCTGGAGTGGGTTGCCATTTCCTTCTCCAAGGCAGGAAAGTGAAAAGGGAAACTGAAGTCGCTTAGTCGTGTCCTACTCTTAGCGACCCCATGGACTGTAGCCTACCAGGCTCCTCCGTCTATGGGATTTTCCAGGCCAGAGTACTGGAGTGGGGTGCCATTGCCTTCTCCGCTATCTAGATGTTTTTGAATCAAAATTCCCAGCAAAGAAAAACTATAGGCCTATATGTTTCCATTGCCTATATGTTTCCATTTCCAAACATGTAAGGAAGAAACAGTACTAACATTTTACAAAGTATTTGAGATAATTGGGTGAGGCTATACTCGTCAACTTGTTTTACCGGGCCAGTGCAACCTTGATAACGTGACTTGCTAGACACATTACAACAGAAATAAAGCATGGAACAATATCTACCATGAGGAATGAATAAGAATAAAAAATCCTTAGTAAAACATTAACATTTAAAAAATGAGCCATTGTGGCTGAGTATGGTTATTCCCTAGGAATACAAAGTTGGCTTAACATTACTCAATGAAATGATACAGAGGAGAATTACTTAGATGGTCTTGTTAATAGATTCAGAAAAGATATTTAAAAAAATTCAACACTATCTCTCCCTGGCTTTTATGATTCTCTGCTCTAGTTTTTCTTCATATCGGCTGATTGCTTTTTCTTTATCTTTTTTTTTTATAGACTCCACTTCTGGAAGTGGACAGAACTTCTGGAAGAACATTTATCTCTAAATGTTGTTTATATGTCTCCAGCCTAAGCCATCTTCTTTTCTCCACCACCTCCTTAGGTAATATCATGTTTTCTGTGGCTTACATTTTTATTCATATTTACAGCTCTCACTCAACCCTCTGTTCTACCTTCCAGAGCTATATGCAAAATCGCTTATTTATATATTCTTTGGGAAATCTCACACTTAATAAGTTAGAAACTGAACTCATATCATATACATTCTCACTTCTCAAGAAAATTATTTCTCCTCTAGGCTCTTCCTTTATAATAAATATCAGTGTAATCTGCACAACTGCTTGAGTCAATGGCTCTGGTATCCTGCTAGATTCCTCCTTCTTACTCATTACTCTCTTCTTCTAATTTATCAAGTACCATAATTTATATTTCTACAGTATAACATATTTTCTATGTCATCTTGTGTATATTTTGGAACTTTTTTCAATAAATTTTTCTAATTCAATAAAATAGAATTTATTTTCAGATTCATAGTGGTTTATGCTACTCATTCTTTATATTTTTAGGCCTGTGACAAAAGTAGGTAAATTATTAACACCGGGAATTAAAGAGGAGACAGTTGTTTTTCTCTCACTTTTCTTTCTTTTTTGATGTACTTGAACTAGGGTTTTAAAATATATATTAGCCTCTTCAAAGAATGGACATTAGGTTTTGTTAATTTATTTATGTGCTAATTTTCTGCTGATTGATTGGTTTTAATTTGCACATCTCTTAAAGCTTTTTAATTTGGAAGGTTAACAAAGTAAGTTTGAAATTAATGATATAAACATTTAAAGTTATAAAACTCACTCAATGCAATTACAGCTGCATCTAATGATTTTTATCCCTTTCGGGGATCACTGCCTTGTTGTGGTAGACGGGCTTGCATAATCCAGTGAAGCTGTGAGCCATGCTGTGCCGGGCTACCCAAGATGGATAGGTCATAGTGGAGAGTTCTGACAAAACATGATCCACTGGAGGAGAGAATAGCAAACCATTTCAGTATATTTTCTGTGAAAAACCTCATGAAGTGCATAAAAACGCAAAACGATATGACACTGAAAGATGAGTACCCCAGGTCGGAAAGTGTCCAATATGCTACTGGGGAAGAGCAGAGGACAGTGACTCCAGAGAGTGAAGCAGCTGGGCCAAAGCAGAAATGACACTCAGCTGTGATTGTGTCTGGGATGAAAGTAAAATCTGATGCTGCAAAGAACAGCACTGCATAGGAACCTGGAATGGTAGGTCCATGAATCAAGGTAAATTAGACATGGTCAAGCAGGAGATGGCAAGAGTAGACACAGACATCTTAGAAATCAGCAAACTAAAATAGACAGGAATGGATGAATTTAATTCAGATGAGCCTTATAGCTACTACTGTGGGCAAGAATCCCATAGAAGAAATGGAGTAACCCTCATAATCGACAAGTGTCCTAAATGCAGTACTTGGGTGCAATCTCACAAACAATAGAATCATTTTAGTTAGTTTTCAAGGCAAACCATTAAACATCACAGTAATTCAAGTCTATGCCCTATCACCAATGCCAAAGAAGCTGATGTTGATCAGTGCTATGAAGACCTAGAAGACTTTCTAGAACAAACACCTAAAAAAGACATCCTATTCATCCAATCATCCCATAGGGGATTGGAATGCAAAAGTAGGAAGTCAGGAGATACTTGGAGTAATAAGCAGGTTTGGCCTTGGAGTACAAAATGAAGCAGAACAAAGGCTAACAGAATTCTGAGAAGAGAATGCACTGGTCATCAAAAACACCATTTTTCAACAACACAGGAGATGACTTTACACATAGACATCACCAAATGATCAATACTGAAATCAGATTGATTGTATTCTTTGTAGCCAATCAGTTCAGTTCAGTTCAGTTCAGTTGCTCAGTCGTGCCTGACTTTTTGCGACCCCATGAACTGCACGCCAGGCCTCCGTGTCCATCACCAACTCCCAGAGTCTACCCAAACCCATGTCCATTTAGTTGGTGATGCCATCCTCTGTCGTCCTCTTCTCCTTCTGCCCTCAGTCCTTCCCAGCATCAGAGTCTTTTCGAATGTGTCAACTCTTCACATGAGGTGACCAAAGTATTGGAGTTTCAGCTTCAACATCAGTCCTTCCAATTAACACCCATGACGGATCTCCTTTAGGATGTAATGGTTGGATCTTCTTGTAGTCCAAGGGACTCTCAAAAGTCTTCTCAAACACCACAGTTCAAAAGCATCAATTCTTTGGTGCTCAGCTTTCTTTACTGTCCAACTCTCACATCCATACATGATTACTAGAAAAACCATAGCCTTGACTAGACGGACCTCTGTTGGCAAAGTAATGTCTCTGCTTTTCAATATGCTATTTAATTTGGTCATAACTTGCCTCCCAAGGAGTAAGCATATTTTAATTTCATGGTTGCAATCACCATCTACAGTGCTTTTAGAGCCCCCCAAAATATAGTCTGATACTATTTCCACTGTTTCCTCATCTATTTCCCATGAAGTGAAGAGATCAGATGCCATGATCTTAGTTTTCTGAATGTTGAGCTTTAAGCCAATTGTTTCACTCTCCTTTTTCACTTTTATCAAGATGCTTTCTAGTTCCTCTTCACTTTCTGCCATAAGGGTGTTGTCATCTTCATATCTGAGGTTATTGACATTTCTCCCAGCAATCTTGATTCTAGCTTGTGCTTCTTCCAGCCCAGCGTTTCTCATGATGTACTCTGCATGTAAGTTAAATAAGCAAGATGACAATATACAGCCTTAACATATTCCTTTTCCTATTTGGAACCAGGCTGTTATTCCACGTCCAGTTCTAACTGTTGCTTCCTGACCTGCATACAGGTTTCTCAAGAGACAGGTCAGATGGTCTGGTATGCCCATTTCTTTCAGAATTTTCCACAGTTTATTGTGATCCACACAGTCAAAGGCTTTGGCATAGTCAATAAAGCAGAAATAGATGCTTTTCTGGAACTCAAATCCCCTATAAATATACATTGGAGATGATACATAAATTCAAGAGAATAAATCTAGTAAACAGAGTGCCTGAAGAACTATGGACAGAGACCCATAATATTGTTCAGGAGGCAGTGAACAGAACCAACCCAAAGAAAAAGAAAAATAAGAAGGCAAAGTGGTTCTCTGAAGAGGCTTTACAAATACCTGAAAAAAGAAGAGAAGCAAAAAGCAAGGGATAAAAGGAAATGTACACCCAACTAAATGCAGAGTTCCAGAGAATAGCAAGGAGAGATAAGAAGGCCTTATTCAATGAAAAATGCAAAGTAGAGGAAAACAACAGAAGGAGAAAGACTAGTGTTCTCTTCAAGAAAATTGAAATATCAAAGGAATATTTCATCCAAAGATAGGCACAATAAAGGACAGAAATGGTAAAGATCTAATAAAAGCAGAAGAGATCAAGAAGAGATGAAAATAATATACAGAAGAACTATACAAAAAAGATCTTAATGGCCCAGATAACCACGATGGTATGATTACTTACCCAGAGCCAGACATTCTGGAGTGTGAAGTCAAGTGGGCCTTAGGAAGCACTTCTGTCATTAAAGCTAGTAGAGGTGATGGAATTCCAGCAGAGTATTTGAAATTTTAAAAGATGATGTTATCAAAGTGTTGCACTCAATATGTCAGCATATTTGTAAAACCTAGCAGCCACCACAGGACTGGTAAAGGTCAATCATCATCCTAACTCCCAGGAAGGGTAGAACTAAAGAATGTTCAAACCACCAGACAATTACACTCATCTCCTATGCTGGTAAGGTTACGCTCAAAATCTTGCATGCTCAGCTTCATGCTCAGCACTATGTGAACTAAGAACTTCCAGATGTCCAAGCTGGGTTTACAATAGGCAGAGGAACCAGAGTTCAAATTGCCAACGTTTGCTGGATCACAGAGAAAGCAAGGGAATTCCAGAAAAAACATCTGCATCTGTTTTATCAACTACATTGAAGCCTTTGACGATGTTCAGTTCAGTTCAGTTGCTTGGTCATGTCTGACTCTTTGCGACCCCATGAACTGCAGCACACCAGGCCTTCCCATCCATCACCAACTCACAGAGTTTACCCAAACTCATGTCCATTGGGCAGGTGATGCCATCCAACCATCTCATCCTCTGTCATCCTCCTGCCCGCAATCTTGCCCAGCATCAGGGTCTCTTCAAATGGATCAGCTGTTCACATCAAGTGGCCAAAGTATTAGAGATTCAGCTTCAACATCAGTCCTTCCAATGAACACCCAGGACTGATCTACTTTAGGATGGACTGGTTAGACCTCCTTGCAGTCCAAGGGACTCTCAAGAGTCTTCTCCAACACCACAGTTCAAAAGCATCAATTTTTCAGCGCTCAGCTTTCTTTATAGTCCAACTCTCACATCTGTACATGACTACTGGAAAAACCATAGCCTTGACTAGACAGACGTTTGTTGACAAAGTAATGTCTCTGCTTTTTAATATACTATCTAGGTTGGTCATAACTTTCCTTCCAAGGAATAAGAGGTGTGGATCATAACGAACAGTGGAAAACTCTTTGAGAGATAGGAATATCAGACCATGTTACCTGTCTCCTAAGAAACCTGAATACTGGTGAAGAAGCAGCAGTTAGGACCCTTTATGGAATAACTGACTGATTCAGGATTGAGAAAGGAGTTCGACAAGGCTATTTATTATCACTGTCTTTAACTTATATGCACAGCACATCATGAGAAATGCTGGGCTGGAGAAGTTACAAGCTGGAATTAAGTTTGTGGGGAGAAATATCAACAACCTCAGATATCCAGATGATACCACTCTAAAGGTAGAAAGCAAAGAGGAACAAAGGACTCTATGAGGGTGAAGGAAGAGAGTGAAAAAGCTGGTTTATAAGTAAATATAAAAAAAACCAAGATTATGGCATCTGGTCCCATCACTTCATGAAAAACAGAAGGGGAAAAAGTGGAAGCAGTGACAGATTTCCTGTTTCTGGGCTCTAAAATAAACGTGGATGGTGACTGTTGCCATGAAATTAGAAGACAGTTGCTTCTCAGCAGGAAAGTTATGATAAATGTAGACAGCATATTAAAAAGCAAAGACATCAGCTTGCTGACAAATGTCTGTATAGTCAAGTCTATGATCTTTCCAGTAGTCACATACCATTGTGATAGCTGGACCATAAAGAAGGCAGAGCACAGAACTGATGCATTTGATCCTGAGAATTCTTGGACTGCAAGGGGATGAAACTAGTCATTTTTAAAGGAAATAAACCCTGGATACTCATTGGAAGGACTGATGCTGAAGCTGAAGCTCCAATACTTTAGCCACTTGATGAGAATGCCTGTCTTATTGGAAAAGACCCAGATGCTGGAAAGATTGAAGACAAAAGAAGGAGGTGACAGAGAATGAGATGGTTGGATGGCATCACTGATGCAGTGGACATGAACTTGATTTAACTCTGGGAGACGGTGTGGGTCAGGGAGGCCTGACGTGCTGCAGTCCATGGGGTCTTGGAGTCAAGCATGACTTGGCAACTAAACAAAAACAAAAATTTTTATATATTGTTTTTATTATCTTTAAGTTGGAATATTTTTAATTTCTCCTAGTGTCTTTTTCTTTGATTCATAGGATATATTAAAATGTGTTGCTAATTTACCCACAGTTTGGCTTTTCTATATATTTAATTTTTGTTGGTTTCTAATTTAATTTCTTTTATCGAAGAACATCCTCTCTAAGATTCAATCTTTTTTAGCTAATAGAAAACATTTTTATGGTCCAGCATATAATCTATTCTGATGTACATTTTATGTGTACTTGAAAGGATATGTTGTTTAATTGCTTACTTTGAATTAGTGTAAAAATGTCAATTGGTCAAGATGGATGATCATGTTGTTAAATACATTCCACATTCTTACTGTTTTATTATCCAGTCCTCCTATTAATTAGAGGGGAATGGGAAAATACTCCACTCTAATTTTAGATTTGTCTCTTCCTCCTTTTAGTTCTGCCAGTTTGGCTTCATGTATTTTGAAGCTCTTCTTTTTATTGTGTATGTATGTATTTACACATATGATGTCTGTCTGTTGAAATTTTTGCCATTAAAAAATTGCACTTTGTTCATATTCTTTTTCTTGAAATCTATGTTATTGATGCTTAGATGGCTGCACCAGCTTTCATATAGTTAATTTATGAATGGTATATTTTTCCCACCCATTTACAGTTTACATGCTCTATCTTTACAGTTACTGCAAACCAGATGTCACTTTTTTTTTTTTAAGATAAGCAATCTGCGATTGGATAGCCTCTGCCTTTTAACTGGAATGGTTAGTTTATTAACATTTAATGCAACTATTTACATCGTGGTACTTAAGTATACCTTTTTACAATTTGTTTTCTATATCTCTCTCTGCTTTCTCCTTTTTCATTCTTTATTTCAGATTAATTTAATAGTTACATTATTGCATTTTTAATTCTTTGTGTTTGGGTATACTTCTCTCTATTTAAATTGCAGCTGTAGCTATTATATTCTGCTTTTTTAATATGTCACATTCTATTTAGAATTAAAATTCTGCTTTTTATAAAATGTAAGAACCTTGAAACATAATTCCATTCACTATCTCCTTTGTGTTAGTATTTTCATATATCTTGTATCTGCATATATTATAAATTTTGTTTTATTTTACTTGATTGTATGGATTTTATAAAAATTTAGGAGAAAAAATCAGTTTTCATTGCATTTACTCATATATTTAAAATTTCTAGTGCTTTCATTCCCAGCTGTAAACATGAATTTCCCTGTAGTGTAATTTTCTTCTAAAGAAATTCCTTAAGTATCCCTTATAGTGTAGGGCAGATGGTGAAGAATGATCAATTTTTCTTTTTTATCTGAGAAAATTCTTGTCTATTTTAACTTATCTTGATATAATTTTAAAGGATATTTTACTGAAAGAATTCAGAGCAGACTTTCTTTCTTCTTTCAGTACTTTAAAGTTGTTTCCTATATTCTGGTCTTCGTTAGTTCAAATGAGAAGCCAGCAGCCATTTATATTTTTGGTTGTCTATATAATTATCATTTTTTTGGTGTGTTTTCAAGACTTTCTATAATTTTTAGCAATTTGACTATGATATGCATGGGAAAGATATTGTGTGTGTGTGTGTGTGTGTATATATATATATATATATATATATATATATATATTTGTATTTATATCGGAAAAGGCAATAGCACCCCACTCCAGTACTCTTGCCTGGAAAATCTCATGGAAGGAGGAGCCTGGTGGGCTGCAGTCCATGGAGTCACTAGGAGTCGGACACGACTGAGAGACTTCACTTTCAGTTTTCACTTTCATGCATTGGAAAAGGCAATGGCGACCCACTCCAGTGTTGTTGTCTGGAGAATCCCAGGGACAGGGGAGCCTGGGGGGCTGCCGTCTATGGGGTCGCACAGAGTCGGACACGACTGAAGCGACTTAGCAGCAGCAGCAGCAGCGTCAGATAGACGTTAGGTTATCTCATAGCTTCTATTGGCAGAAATATTGTTGTGATTTAACTGGATGTGCCTGGCTCAAGTTCATTCACGAAGTCACAGTTAGGCTGTTGACCTGGATTACAGTCATTTCAAGACTTGATTGGAGCTGAAGAATTTACCTCTCAACCGCTGACGTGGTTGTGGTAAGCTTCAGTTCCTCAGTGGTTGTTGGCCAGTTCCTTGCCTCACGAACCTCTTCTTAGTTTGCTTGAGTGTCCTCAGGAGTAGTAGCTAGCTTCCACTTCCAGAGTGAGCAATCAAAGATACATCAAGAGTGCAGAACAGAGTTCCCAAGAAGAGAGTCAGAGGCTTATTGTTACTGAATCCTAGAACTGATATTCCATCACTTCTGTTATATTCTGTTGATCAGAAACAAGTCACAAAGCCTTGTCCACACAAGTGGAGGGTGTCACACAAAGGTGTGACTACTGGAAGTGGGGGTCACTGGAGGCCACTTTATAGGCTGCCCATGATACTCACCATTTCACTCAGAAATTGGCCTTAATCTTTAGGTATCAAGTAGCCCTGAGTTCTGGATGCTGACGTGTATAATGGACACAAATTTGTGTTGTCATTAAAGGTGTCAGCAATGCTGATTAATTGCCACCTCTGAAATAAACTCTATAATACACATCACTCATCACTGTAGAGTCATTACAGTTCAATCTGACCATAAACTTAGAAACACAGTTAAATCATAGGCGTAATCAAATTTGAGCCAAAACTGACTTGTACAATCTAAATTCTTATACTAAAACAGATCTTCAACGATTTTAGAATGTACACACAGGTTGCTTTTAAAAATGACCTGACTGTATGTTCAGAAATAGGAACTGTAAAAATACTTCTCTGAAAATAGCAAATTAAAGAGTATTTTGAGTACATACTTAAGTCATGTACTTTATCCTAACATCAAATATTAATAAGAAAATGCCCATTCTATTTTTTTCAAAGAAACCAACCTTCTAAGCTTGTGTCAGCTTAATGCATCTTAATAGGTACTATTCATCTTTGTTAGTTGTTCTTACTTTTATGATTAGCCTGCTAATCTTCCATATACCAAAGCAGAATTCTCTACAAGCCTTCTTCTATAGAGCAGTCAAAGTAATCTTTTCAAATCATGGATCAGAGGAGATCAGGTTTCTAATTAAAGACTTTTGAAGGTATCTCAGGACACTAGGAATAAAACTAAAGCTCCTTACCATAATCAACAAGGCCTAACACATCTGCCACTGCTTGCCATTTAATCTCATCTAACATTATCTTTATCTTTTACTGTATTCCTGCAGTCATGGTCATCTTTCTGTTCTAAAACATGCTGAACTGCTACCTGCCTTGGAATCCTTTGTCCTTTTTTGCCTGGAATACTACTACTCAAGAGGATCATATGGATGATACCTTTTTGTTATCCAAGACTCCACTCAAGTGTCATCTCATCAAAAAGGCCCTTCCCTAATCAACCAGGGCTACCTAGTACAGCTTAAGAGGTCACTATTTACACTGTGGTCTATGCAACGATACTGGAGTTGGGCAATGTACAGCCTGGTTCGGTTTCATACATCCATCCTGAATCACTCTGTAAAATTGCTCACTACCTTTATTGAGCATAGAACCTTACTGTTATATGAAATAATGTTATTTAGTCATTTACTTTATAGAATGTGTACTTACATGTTGCCACTTTAATCCCAAGAAGGCAGGATCTTTCCTTATTATTCGTTGCTATATTCGCAAAATTTAGAGCAAAACCTGGGACATGGTTTGGCACTTCATATATATTTGAAATAATGAACATGGGTGGTAGGAGTGGCTCCATGCGGATCATAGGTTATAGGTCCTGTCACAGAGGTCTTGTTTGCGTGTTCCTATAAGGGCTCAGTGGCTTACACTGATTTCTTGTAACAGATGCTAAGTGCTTATACCTCTTGGATAAAATTATTGTGAAGATTTGTTAAATAAGGTGGTAACGTGGTAACACATTCATTCAAGGATAGATGAATAGAAATATAGATAGAAGAATGCAGATAATTAATTTCAAAAAGATTTTACTGTAATTAAAAACAGAGTTAATGTTTTGTCAATTAATGGTGCTGGGGAAATGGTCAATTCATATGGAAAAAAGTAACTCTTTACCCTATAACTTACACCTTATATAAAAAGTTATTTTACATGAGACAGAGACCTAAATGTGAAAAATAAAACTGTAAAATTTCTTAAAGAAAACAAGAGAATAACTTTAAATCTTGGGGTATATAAAAATTTCCTAAACAGAAAACCAAAACACTGGCTATAAGAGAAAAAATTATAATTAGATACTAAAAAAATGAAAAATTTGCTAATCAAAAGACATCATTAAGAGGGGGGAACTAAGATGGCGGAGGAATAGGACGGGGAGACCACTCTCTCCCCAATAAATACACCAAAAGAACTTTTAAAGACCGCGCAAACTCCATAAAACAGGATCTAAATGCTGGCAGAGGACATCAGGCATCTGAAGGGACGGCCCATTGCCGACGAGAGGAGGTAGGACAAAAGAAAAAAGAGAGAGAAAAAAGTAAACGGAGAGACAGAGTTGGGGGCAGGGATCTGTCCCGGAAGGGGAATCTGGAATAAAGAGGAAAAAAAAAAAAAAAAGAGGAGAAAGGTTTCCGAATACCAGGGAGCATTCTCTAGGGCGGATTTGCGGTGAATCTTGGAGAGCAAGATAGCTGGAAGTAAAAGCAGATTAATAATTAAGCCCTGCAAGCTACATTTCTGGCTGGAAGGCACAGGGAAGCCGTGGCGGCGGACGCCCCACCCCCCACTAGCCAAAGCGGACTGCTCAGGGAGGGGCGGGCCGCGCGCTCAGGGAACGGAGCAGCCTGAGCGACCCAACCCAGGGGGCTAACCGGAGATAGACTGAGAAGTAGCCTTCCCCAGGAAGAGCCCCCCTGCCAGGCCCACGCAGAACAAGGAGAGGTGTGGAGTCGGCAGAGAGGCGGCCGGCCGGGTGCCACAGAACAAGGGGCGTGCAGAGTCGGCAGAGAGGCGGCCGGCCGGGTGGCACAGAACAAAGGGCGTGCGGAGTCGGCAGGGAGGCGGCCGGCCGGGTGGCACAGAACAAAGGGCGTGCAGAGTCGGCAGGGAGACGGCCGGCCGAGGAGATCTGGGCGCCTGTGGGCCGCGGACCGGCCCAGCCCCCGCCCGAGTGCAGAGGGCATAACCCAGGCCTGGGGAGTCCAAAGGGTGAGGCGGAGTAGGCAGGGAGGCGGCCGGCCGGTTGGAGCTGGGCGCCTGTGGGCTGCGGGCAGACCCAACCCCTGCCCGAGACCAGCGGGCATAGCCAGCCCCGGCGAGGCTTCTGCGGCCAAATTGCGCACAGAGCTAGGTGCTAACCAAGACGTCTGGGGATTCTGGACAGATCGGCGCTCTGCACACCTAAGAAGACGTGCTTAGCTGCACGTCGGGAAAGCCAAGCGGTTGGGCCGGGGGAGGGGAGAAGCCGCACTCCCCAACTGCGCCTGGCGGACGACAGAGAGCCGAGCAGAAGGGGCGGGGGAAGCGCACTCAGCAGGAGCAGGGCAAACTCCAGAGCGCTGAATAGACACATAAAAGACCAGCAAACAGAAGACGCTTAAGCTAGCAGAGGCAACAGCTTTGGAACTGACAGGAATAGCAGATTAAATCCCTGCAGGTAGTGCAGACTGCATAGAAAGGAGTCTATAGACCATGAGAAGTACAAGCCGTGAGAAGTACAAGCCGGACCAAGGATTTATCTGAAAAATGAACTGACCCCTCGCTGTATGCACCAGCACCAGAGAAAGCCTTAGTTATAAATGTACTAGGAACATCTTTTAAATTTTTAAAACTTTTTTATACCCTTTTTTTTCAGAATTTTTTTTTTTAGAATTTTTAAGTCCCCTATAACCTTGTTATTTTCTTTTTTTCTTTTCCTTTATTTTTATTTTCCCTTTTTTT